>JBBPRX010000422.1:0-15496 GCA_038093195.1 Boletus fagicola
ACTAGCCATTTTCGGCAAACATCCGTTCAGAACGTGGCGCGTCGGAACGCAGTGCATTGCACTGCGAGTGACCCAAATATAGCTTATCGAAATGGCGTCCGGAGAACGTGGTAAACGTGTCGGTCAGTACCCAGTAACCGGATGATGATATTCGGCCGGGTCGCACGGAATGTGGGGGGAGAGGTGTGATGGCGGGGACGACGGTGTTTCAGGAGGCCTACTACATGGGACGTGTTACAAGAACTGATGAGGTGCGGTGAAACCGAGGATCAGAGCGGCACTGGCACTGCGGGGGAATGAGATATGGATCACTGTCAGTGTGTGAGAATGTCACAAAGTGACGACAAGGCAGGACAAGGCGCGACAAGGTGTGAGATGGGAATTATTCTTGTGGGAGCAGGATCTCTTCAGATCTGATTGAACAAGACATTGTCTGGACAGCCCAAAATGGCAGGTGCGGTGTCCGGGGTCATATAAACACACAGCTAGCCGATTCGCGCAATAAAAGTGGAACGAGTGTCGCATATTGCGTTGACCGGTTAGTCCCTCTTTCTCGACAACCAGGACGGCCTCCGCCACGACAAGTAAGTCCCCACGCAGGTGCTCTCCGTCTTCCTCATAGCCAGCTCTAGACTCTCCCCGCCATGCGCGTCCCTCTTTTGTCCCTCACGGGTCGCGCTGTTTACAATCCAATCGAGACCATAATCTCTTTCTTCATTCTTTGCACCCTCGCCTATTTCCGTGTCCTCTCCGCCATCAAACACTCCACCTTCATCGCTCCCGTCTTCCCTTCCACGCTCAGCACAACCCATGCTTTGCTACGCGATGGTCAATGGGTCGTCGTCGACCAAGAGTGGTACCTGAAAAGAGCATCCAGCCCACATACGCAAAAATTAGAGCTTCAGCAGCTCGTTTTTTCCCAAGCCTCCACCGCAAAGGCTGTGGATCCGGTACGCAGTCGGCAACCAATACCGTCGTAGCAACACTCATCACTACCCACGGTTAGGCTATAACTAGATCGTTGGACTGGGCGTACCTTGCACCATCAATCGACAACCTGACACATTACATTTCCAATGACTTTATCACTCCCTCTGGCCAAGCATACTCTACTCTGTGCTTCCGTGCGACTGGTCAGGATCGTTGCTTCACGGAGGTGTCGAGCCAAGCCTCAGATTCCCAGACCGTCACCTTGTCATTCGTGCCAGGTGCCCACGAAGAATTCGCCAACGCCCTCATGACCAAAGCTTTTTATCCTGCAGATACATTCGGTGTCGAGTATCAGTTACAGAGTCGCTCGGATGAGGCCATCGGCGAAATGAAGAGCGGCAAGTGGATCGCTTATGCTGCCCGTGCCCTCATCATGCGATTCTGGGAGCTCGCAAAGGTCGGTCAGTCAGACTCCACGACATATCGTGTGCTAAGCCACTTGCTCGATTCCAGAAAGCGGATTCTCTTGACATTCTTCTCGTCCTCGCCGGGTATATTCTGATGCATGCGTCATTTATTCGCTTGTTCTTGGCATCGCGAGCCTTGGGATCCAATTTCTGGCTCTGTACCGCCGTACTTTCGTCTTCGATCCTTTCGTTTATACTTGCCCTCCCCCTATCACACTACTTCGAAATACCTCTTGATCCGATCAGCTTGACAGAGGCACTCCCGTTCCTCGTCTGCACGGTTGGGTTTGATAAGCAGCTCCGCCTTGCAAAAGCTGTCTTCAATCACTCCCACCTCACCACTCCTGTCAAGGAGGGTCGCTGGAGAGGTCAGATGAAGCCAGCCGGGGAGATTGTCTTCGAGGCTATGGGAACGGTTGGGAATCTCACCCTTCGCGATTATGGATTGGAGATCGCTGCTCTTCTTTTGGGCGCTAGAAGCAAAGTTGGTGGTCTCAAGGAGTTCTGCGCTCTCGCCGCGCTGTCTTTAGTACTGGATTGCCTTGTTTTTGGCACTTTCTACGCCGCTGTGTTGACAATTATGGTCGAGGTGAGTTGTTTTTGTTTGTTTGCTTTCCCATTTTGGGTCTTGCCCTGGATTCGGGTTAGGGTCACGGTTGCTCACGTCTCGACACGCAGGTCCGCAGAATCCAAACCGCACGTGTATTGACCAGATCCCGGAGTACCAACAACATTACAGCCGAAGGCACCGTCAGCGCACTTGCCCGCTCATCTCAGCTCGTGGAAGCCCATAGTCTTCGCCACAAGCTTTCGGAAACCTTGCTGGGCACCAAGGGTTCAATGCTGAGGGACAGGCACAGCTCCCCAACGGACGCGAAGGGGCAAGATCCAGTTTCCCGACTTAAACTCCTTTTGGTACGTCTATCATCTCGCTGGTTGATCTGTATTGTCCCTTACAATACGTATCAGCTCGTTTCCTTCCTCACATTACATATCCTCAACTTCACGACCACCTTGGCGCCAGCCACCGTCGCCCCCTTCGAATCGAGAACTTCTGTTCAGACTCTCGGTGATTATCAGTTCGAATCCCGCAAAGTCGATATAACCTCTCCTGCCATTGCTAGCGTGCTCGACACCATAGCGGCATTCCATACTTCAGGCAACATTACGACCTCTCCGATTGACGTGCTTGCCAAAATCACTCCACCTCTACACCTCAGTGTCATCCCTCTCAATCCCGCACGTCCCCGCGCTCTCTTTCGATCCAGCGAGATCATCGATAATTTCATGTCTGGCTGGACCAATCTTGTCGGCGACCCTGTCATCTCGAAATGGATCGTGTTTGTCCTCGCTGCTAGTGTCGTCTTGAATGGTTATCTTCTCAAAGGCATTGCGGAGGGTGCCATCAGAGGACTGCAGCCGCAAAGTGTCAGATTCAGGTCAGTTGGTGGCGTCAAGAGGGATAGAGATGTAGATGAAAAGATCGAGACACCTCAAGTCAAGGCCACCGCTATACCCCGCAAACCTTCGTTTGCGGTCGGCCCTCCCAAGTCTCAACCCGGCGACTCTGGAGCTACCACCACACCCGAATCTGTTCCATCCACTCCCCTCGATTCTAAACCTCTCATCGCACCTGTGCCTATCTCAGCTAACAAGGAGACCAGCGGTGTCCCTGCTTTCTTGCTGGATATGAAGCTTCGAGCCCAACCTACTGCGCTCGTCATCAAAGAACCTCATGTCGACCTTCCTGTTCGTTCGCTGGAGGAGTGCATCAATATTTTCGAGAATGGTCCTCGTCCAGTACAAGTATCACTGTCAACCTTGAACGACGAAGAAATCATCCTCCTTGCACAGAACGGAAAGATTGCTGCTTACGCTTTGGAGAAGGTTCTCGGTGATCTGGACCGGGCTGTGGCGATTCGCAGGGCCTTGATTTGTGAGTGATCCGCATGCTTGTTTCTTCATCTATTGATTTTATTAGCTCGGGCGACGCCAACCCGAACTTTGGAGAATTCTGACGTGCCTATGGCAAATTACGACTATTCTCGCGTGTTCGGTGCATGTTGCGAGAACGTCGTCGGATACATACCCATTCCACTCGGTATCGCTGGGCCTCTCACTATTGACGGGGAACAAGTACACATCCCAATGGCTACCGCGGAGGGCACACTCGTCGCATCTACGTCACGTGGTTGTAAGGCACTCAACTCAGGTGGAGGTGTCACAACAGTTCTTACCAATGATGCGATGACGCGTGGTCCCGCCATCGACTTCCCTTCCATCGTGATGGCTGCCGAAGCAAAAGCATGGGTAGACTCCGACGAGGGATACGATATCATTAGGAAAGCCTTTGAGTCGACTTCGCGGTTTGCTAAGCTGCAGAGACTCAAGACTGCTATGGCTGGACGGACGCTCTTTGTCCGCTTTGCGACCAAAACTGGTGATGCCATGGGTATGAACATGATCTCGAAGGGCACGGAGAAGGCACTCGAGGTGATGCAACAGCACTTCCCTGAGATGGTCACCCTTGCGCTATCCGGCAACTACTGTACGGACAAGAAGCCTGCCGCCATCAACTGGATCGAAGGTCGTGGAAAGAGCGTGGTTGCCGAGGCTATTGTTCCCGGGAAGGTGGTCAAGACTGTTTTGAAGACGACGGTGGAAGCATTGTGCAACCTGAACACGAAGAAGAATCTCGTTGGTAGTGCCATGGCTGGCTCGATCGGTGGCTTCAATGCACACGCGGCGAACATCCTCACCGCGATTTTCCTCGCGACTGGTCAGGATCCTGCGCAAAACGTTGAGAGCTCAAATTGCATGACTCTTATGGAACCGTACGTGACTGCTATTCGGACACGGTATGCAACGCTCACGTTTGAACAGAACTAATGACGGAGAGGACCTTTTGATGACCGTTTCCATGCCTTGCATCGAAGTTGGCACTGTCGGAGGTGGTACCATCCTCGCTCCCCAAGGCGCGGTGTTGGAGATGCTCGGTATCAAAGGTGCCCACTCAACGACACCCGGTATGAATGCTCAGCGGCTTGCTCGTATTATTGCTGCTTCGGTCATGGCTGGGGAGTTATCCCTTCTCAGTGCTCTCGCAGCGGGCCACCTCGTCCGCGCGCATCTCGTACACAACCGCTCTCAAGCAAACACGCCCAATTCATCACGCCCCGTGACACCCAGCATTGTTTCTCGTTCGGCTGTATGGGAACAGCCTTCAAGCAACCCCCTTTCTCTCCCCGAGCAGGTGCTCACGCATTCCTCGTCTACATCATCCTTGCCACCATACTCGGAATCCAAGCAATAGTGTTGATTGCAACAATACTCTGAGTAATATCCTGTTACCATATCTATTACGCATTTGTTACCTTTACCTTATCTACTACTTTTTCGGGCGCACGAAGACAGTTGCGAAGTTGCCCCCTGGGTGCGGCCAGAGGAAGGGCGCTTCGCGGGGTACCTCCATCAATAGATCCCCTCGACGTTTTGTTCATGGATTCACTGTACACTTGAACCGCAATTGCTACGTTGTCTCAGCACATGTATATGTATTTGCGTAATTGACGTCTCAAGATCTCAAAGATCTCAAGGTGGAGCTGAAATTATATTTACGTTCCTCCCACATGACGATGTTCGAAGAAAGTATTCCGAGTTCAGGGTGTGGGTTTCAGCATGACCATACGACTCAACGGCTGGGCAGCATGGATCAGCGCCCGCGCTGCTGGTTTCACTCGCAGACCTCTTCAGACGCGTCGATCGTTCACTCTTTCATCCGTGGAAGGACCGAAAGACCCCCCGCTCGAACACCGGACACTCTCGGTTTACTTTCGGGATGAGATCCTTGCAAAGCACGCAGAGAGACCCGCTTTGGTGTGCAGGCAAGAGCAACCGAGGGTGCACGGTGGCCCCCTCTCGCCGAACATGGGCATCGGGACGCACCTCGCCTGGGACTTTTCGGAATTCGACAGACACATCCATGCGCTCGCGAGAGGGCTTGTGTCCTTGGGCGTCAAAAAGGGAGACCGCGTCGCGGTGGTGATGGGGAACAATAGGTACGTGTTTCACTGGCAGTTCTAGTTCCAGTTGTCGTCGTCGGGTGTGCGTCACCGCTGACTCTAGTGGCGGTTCGAGCAGCTCGTATGCGTTGTTACAGTGGGCGTGCGCGAGCGTGGGTGCAATCTTGGTGACGCTCAACCCTGCTTACCGCATCAACGAGCTCGTGAGTGTTCCTTTCTGACTTGAGTACGAAGCGCAGCATGTTGAACCTGACCATCTCCTTCCCCACATTCCTGCTGCGGCGCGGTCTTAGGTGAACACCCTGAACGTAGCGGACGTGTCTCATCTCTTTGCCGTTCCACGCCTTCGAAGCTCGCGTTACATACGTATGCTGTCCGATGTCTTCCCAGATCTGCGGTACTCTACCCCGGGGAACATACAATGCGAAGCACTCCCCGCGTTACGACACCTCGTCGTCGTGAACAACTTGACGGATCCGAACGCATACCAACAGGAGATCGTGGATACCAAGTGCATCGTTGATTGGCAGGAGATGCTCGTGTGGAGGGAGGATGGCGCGGAACAGCGACGTGTGCGCGAGTGCGTGGACGAACTGCGATCGGAGGACGTGATCAATTTGCAGTTTACGAGGTGCGTGTTTGGCGTGGGTTTGGCGTTTTGCGATCGGGGTATGTGACTTTGCCTCTACGCAGTGGAACGACGGGTGCACCCAAGGCTGCTTCTGTATGTGTTTCCTCCCGCATCTTGTACTCGCATCTCTGGCTCAAAGCGTGTGGTAGTTGACTCATCTCAATATTTTGAATAATGGTATCGGAAACGGTCGGTGTATGCGGCTCACGCCTGATGACGTTCTCTGTAAGTGTGGTTCACTAACGAAGACACGACATTGATATATGATGTACGGTATAGGTAACGTCCCGCCTCTATTCCACTGTTTTGATGAGTACTCTATGCACTCTATCGACCCTCGCGTATCTGACTCTCTTGCGTCCTACACGTCTTGTGTTGGGAAATTTGGCCGCATGGTCTCATGGCGCCTGTATCGTTTATCCCTCAGAGTCATTTGACCCGAAAGCCATTGTCGATGCCGTCGAGCAGGAACGATGCACTGCGTTGCATGGTGTACCCACCCATTTCCTTGGGGTGTTGGCGGAGGTGCAACGGCGACAGGAGGCAGGGGAGAAACTTGACCTAAGTCGACTCCGGTGAGTACTCGGTTGCAGAGTCTTGAGTGGGAAAGAAGACAGCAAACTAAGCTGTCGCGCTGAAACAGGACTGGAATTGCTGCTGGGTCTTCGGTTCCCATCGATCTAATGCGCCAGCTGATCGACAAACTGAATTTGGTGGACCTGACTGTCGCGTATGGCATGAGTGCGTTTGTGGTGCTTGGTCCCCTCTGTCGTGTTTCGCTGATTCATGATGGGTATGGGTAGCGGAGACGAGGTGGGATTGATTTGGCAAAAACTCGGCGATCCACTGACCTGGTTCTGCAGTCCAGTCTCTTTTCAGTCCACGCCTGCGGATCCAATCATCAAACGGGTGGAGACGGTGGGGAAGGTACAACCTCATGTGAGAGCGAAAGTCATAAACCCGGAGGGAAAGATCGTTCCTGTTGGCACGCCTGGGGAATTGTGTGTCGCGGGATATCTGCTCCAGAAAGGGTATGTTTCATGCACTCCTGATTTTCGTATTTTTTATTCCCGAGTCTGGTAGGTATTGGGAGGATGGAGATCAGACGAAGAAGGTCATGCGTCCAGATCCTGAAGATGAATCTATTGTGTGGATGCATACAGGCGACGAAGGGATCATGGATGAGGAAGGTTATTTGAGGAGTACGTCTATGACTAAAATGCCATGCGTAATGCTGATCCGAGGTTGTTGCAGTTGTTGGTCGAATCAAGGTCCGTTTCTGATGTCTGCTCACAGTACAGAATAAATGACGTTGTACCAGGACATTATTATTCGTGGCGGGGAGGTGAGCTTTTGTCCAACAACACTGCAGTGGGGCGTTCATAACCCGACTACTGATTTCTACTAGAATTTGTTTCCCGTTCAGATAGAGAATGCCTTGACATCACACCCGTCTATAAGAGAAGCGGCGGCGGCGGCAGTTCCTGACGCGAAGTACGGCGAAGTCGTCGGAACGTGGATCGTACTCGAACCAGGAACGACGATGTCTAGGGAGGAAGTTTGTCAAGTTGTCCGGGATAACATGAGCCCGCAGGTATGGGCGTCTCTTTGGGCTGTGATTTTGTTACGCTTACATGGACGTTGCTGTAGAATGCACCAGTGTGGGTGTGGTTCGCCGGGGATGGTTTGGATGCGGAGGAACTGCCAAAGACCGCGAGTGGTAAAGTGATGAAGCACATTTTGCGACGGTGGAGTGCAAAGTTGGCCGAGGACGGGGTGGGCACTGTGCCGAGGTGCCGAACGAGCGTGTGAACTGGTTCCCAGGACGAGAAGTGGCCTGACATGTCCATAAAAAGAATCTAGTTTATTAGAACAACTGCGTTCTGTCTGCCGAACGTCGAACATGTCCATCTCGAAACGCGTTCGTATCTACGCTCTCGAAGACCTCGCCGCACACAAGTCTGCACAGAGCTGTTGGGTGACGTTCAAGGGAAAGGTCTACGATGTCACCGCCTTTGTCTCTGATCATCCCGGAGGCGACGACCTCATTCTTGACAACGCCGGCACGGACGTGGAAGACATCATGAAGGACAAGGATTCGCATGACCACTCGGAATCAGCGTATGAGATGTTGGAAGAGTACGTGATCGGTCGTTTGGGCACTGAAGCGACAACCGTCAGTGACGGTGCGTCTTTGTACTGCTTCTCCACAACTTCGTCTCACGTTGCACAAAGATTGGGAAGCGTCGGACGACTTCCACCCGGAGGACACAGACTCGGTTGAGGACTTTGCAAAGACCCAATTCCTCAATCTCCGGGAACCTTTACTCTGGCAAATGTGGAATGCCAATTTCAGGTCTGTCTGTTCGGTTACCGAAGTATGTTGTGTAGTTTGAACCCTCTCTCCAGCAAGTCATATTACCTGAAACAAGTTCATCAACCGCGACATTTGAAAGAGTCGGCGCGTTTGTTTGGTCCTACCCTGCTCGAAGTGAGTTTCCCGTAATACCCCTGGCTAGTAATCACATTGACTGTTGTGATTAGTTGTGCACACGCACGGTATGGTATGTGGTGCCCTTAGTCTGGCTACCGATCATGGCCAATCTCTTCTTGCGCTCGATGTTGCAATTCACCATCCCAATACCCACTTTCCGAGAGGCACCCCTATTTCCCCTTTCTGCCTTGTCCCTCCTGTCGACGGAAGCGTTTGTGAAGACTTTGTCCTGCTTCTTCTTGGGTAACTTTATCTGGACGATATTGGAGTATGGACTGCATCGTTTCCTCTTCCACATCGACGATCTCTTGCCCGATCATCCCTATTGCTTGACTCTACACTTTTTGCTTCACGGTATTCACCACTATATGCCGATGGACCGGTGAGTTGAGCCGTCGTTGTCCCAGTGTCTTGTTTTCATTGTTTTCAGTTTGAGACTCGTCATGCCACCGATCCTGTTCGCCGTCCTTCAAGCACCGTTTACATGGCTTGCACACATACTATTCCCGACTGCTATTGCAAACGGGATCATTTCCGGCGCGTTCGCATTCTGTGGGTATTTTAAGCACTTGATGTTCTGCTGAGCCCTATTTCTCATTGGTTTTATAGACATTCTGTATGATTGCATGCACTATGCGTGAGTACCCCCTCTTTTGTCCTTGCTTGCATCTTCATCCCTTGTAGGTTACACCACACCAGACTCCCTGCATACATGCGAGAGATGAAGAAATACCACTTGGCTCATCACTACAAGAACTTTGAGCTCGGGTTCGGAGTCACCAGTACGTGTAATTCATTTTTGCGTCGAATTGCCATCTGAGGAATGGGGTGGGATACAGGCAAGATTTGGGACTATGTTTTCAGCACTGTGCTCCCAGTGTGAGCATGAGACAGCCAGGGCCAGTGAGGTAGCATCTTACGAATGATGGACATATCAACGTTGCTTCGCATGTCAGATAGACTATCCTATCCCTATCCTACCTTATCAGAATGCTAGATAATGCAACTCTACTCAGAAATGCGCACAGCCACATTTCATTAAGACATTCCTCAGACTCGACACTCATTGTGGAATGCCAGTGAACAGGGTTAGTATCGGTGTGGACGAGGCAGCCTTGCTCAAAGCCTACAAACTAAGCACACTCAATCCAACGTGAGCCCGCCAAGGTCTTATGAAATGACCCGTTGACATGCACGACCGCCAGGAAGTGGGAAGAAGTGGATTATGACTTGGAAGATCCACTGTCTGACATCGTCACCTCGGTCGGTGGGGATGGTGACGGCGATCCATTGGGTCTAGGTGTTACTGTCGAGTGCGCCAATCACTTCATTGTTCCTTGACATCTTACTGACCATCGTCCTCTCAGTCTTCGGAGCATGGACGCTGAAACGAGTAGGAACTTGCAAGTCGTCGTATCATACGCTGGGTCTGACAAATGCTACAGAGGCCACCGTCATGTTAAGCTCAAAGTCATTCGACCCCAAGGCTTTCCTGGCTGCAGTTCACCCCAATGCGACGTACCAAAACCTGGCTGCCGGCATTTCTCATCTCCAGGCATCCATTGACGCGCGGTCGGAACAGGTTCGAGTGCTCGTCGAGGACAATTTCGATCGTTTCGTCGCGGTGAAAGCATCTACGGATGGTAAATACGCTACGCGTATCTTTCCTAAACCGTTTCGCTCACGGCACGCACACAAGCTCTGTATGCTGAAATGCGAGAAGGACTCTTGTCTGACGCCAGCGAATATGCGTCGAAGCCGCTCATTGATCACCTAAAACGTAGGCCAACGTGCTGGGTTTTCATCATCAGGCTCCTTTGCTGAGCGTTGCGTTGCGTCTGAATAGGTTCTGCCGTCAAGGCTAACCAGGTGTTTCTTCCTGTCTTGGAGAACTCTTCCAAGGCTCAAAGACTGCGCACTACGCTTTCCGTGTTCGAACGTTCTAAATTCTTTTTCAGTCTGCCGGGATCTCTCGCGGAATCCATCGAGGCGGTCAGTTTGGAGAACTACTTCATTGATTGTCTGACTGTCATGACTGAGTTTTCTGCTTCTTCACACCAGGGGAAATATGAAGCTGCTTTACGAACGTACAACAAGGGCAAATTTCTTCGAGATTCTCGGCAGGGGCAAAAGATACCAGAGTCCTCTGCCAACGGAAGGCCGGATGGCTCCGTGTCCGAACAGAAACGGATATTGGAAAAGGTCTGGTTAAATGTCGAAAAGGTCATGGCGGAGATGAAGTCTCTTCTCCTGTCAAAACTACAAGAACCGAGTCGGAGTGTCGAGGAACAGGAGAAGACGATCGAGTATGCTTGCTTATCGTTTTCAAACACTCTGTCCCACTGATCGTCCGGAAGGATTCTGTTAGAGCTGAACACATCGGAAGACCCGATATGGACTTATTTTGATAGCCAACATACCCACGTCATGAAGCAGATCAATGCCTCGTATCGATCTGGTGTCGAAGCCATCAACAGTGGGTGCACTCGTCGCTGATAGGATGTTACTAACTTCCCCCCAGAATCATTGAGCGAGGTCCCTCCTGAAACAAATGATCCTGATGGTCTCAACACCTCGTTAAAGTCTCAACTGCAACTATGCCTTGCTTCCCTTGAGACGAAACAACCTGAAACGGTGATTGGTGTGTTCTGATGTAGTTCTCACTCTGGCTATTACTCACCTGCTCTGCAGCCCAGAGTGGAGGCCATGAAGTTTGGGAGGTCATCTTCGAGATGATCAAGAACATGTCTGAGATATTGCTTTCTTCGCTTCCAAATTTCTGGAAGATTGCTAGGAGCTTTATTGAAGGGAAGTTTAAAAGGGTACGTTTAAAGCTCGATCATGGGGATGATCTCCTCACGCCAACAATTTCAGCCGTCTGGCTCACGACGAAGCGCTCAGCAATGTAGCCAAATGGCGATTGACATCGTGAAACTCTATGTTTCACTTTTGTCCGAGTTTTTCAGTCTTTCTGATGCCGCTGTGATGCAAAGGAATAACAATGACCCCTCCCCAAAACTGCTTCCGAGACACTCGAATTCCTTGACGACTGCCCACTTTTTGGTCAAGATTCTCATTGAGATCCAAGATTGCGCCAATGAGGTGACGGGAGCGGACATCGTTCCTGAGGTTAGCTCAAGTCTTGGGAATCTGGTGGAAAGCGCTCGATGGAAGTTTGGGGACATCCTCGTCCGTGTTTGGTTACGAGGTTGTCACCACCGACTTTCTTCACGTATGCTACTGATCACGATGACCAACAGATGCAACTCTATTCCACCTCCTCGAGATGTGGGCACCATCTACGCCGGATCCTTCTGTGACACAGTTTATGTCTCTGCTTGACGTGTTCCAGAGACATCTAACCACGTCTGCATTAAAATTCGCCGGAGGGATCGAGTTATCGTCAACTTCTTCTTCCTTCCGGACCATCCAGCAGAACCAAATCTCGCCTGCGTTTACGGCAAAGATCACGAAAGCATTTCTGGATGCTGTTTACGCATTTTTAGATGGCTTAGTTCAACTGACTTCACCCGAGTGGTCCATAACCACGGAGACTTCTGGTCCAGGCCAACAATCGCCATCAAAACCTTTCGATTTGAACGATGTAGTGAGTACGATAGGTCAGTAAGAATTCAGCTGTCTGACGGTTAAGTAGGACACCAGACTCCTTCTCATGCTGTCCAACTTTGTGTACCTCTCGGGAACCCTGATCCCTAACTTGATCTCTCAACTCGAAAGTGTATTTGGTGTATCCAAAGAAGACGATCGTAATGTGCGTTTCTCGTTATCATGTTTCCAGACATGATGACGACCCCCCTCTTGTTGTAGACTCTGATCAAGGTGGTACAAACGTTGGACACGAGGTTGTTTGATTTGTACGCGAAGCCCAAGTCTGGCACGGTGACCAAGATACTACGGGAAGGTATTCTGGACCGCGAGATGGATTGGTATGAGACCCCCCAACCAACTGGTGAGCACGACGTCTGGAACTCACTTATCGCTTGTATACAAGGGTTCCGAATCCCAAATAGAAATTCGGCCCTACATGTATCAAGCGTCGATGAAGCTCGTAGAGATTCATGCACAAGTCAGTCGCGTCGCGGAAGGACTGCTCGACCGTGTTCTACACGCGCTCGTCGAGGATGCCGCAGATGAGGCCTTGCGCTCTTTCCAGCAAGTCAAACGTTTCGGGATGGGTGGCATGTTGCGGGTGGGCGCAATACCGTTGCTTATTTAGGAATTTACCCGCGGAGACTTATCATAATCTGCTTCCAGGCGACTCTTGAAATTGAGTTCATGCATCAAACGCTAGCCCGTTACGTTTCACCTGCAGCGACGAAGACGCTTTCCGAACTGTACAACAAGATATCCATGGCGTATGCCCGACGTCCAGGGGACGAGAATCTACAGGGGCACCTTGACAACGTGAAGAGGATACTGGCTGAAAGTCGGCGGGCGACCAGCATCGAGTTCATGTGTTTCAGGCAGTCAAAAGAAAAGAATGGTTCGAAAGGGACGAGCGGAAAGTCGAAATCGAAAGGAGAAAGCAACCCGCGTTCTGCTGGACAGAAGCGGTTGGCTGGTTGAGGGATGGTTTTTGTATAATTACTGTCAATAATTTGGGCGTTTTGATGTCGATATCCGTCGTATTAAGGAGAGCCATGATTGCAATGCTGGGCACCACCTTTGTGCCTGCCCAGCAAGGCGCCACATCCTAGACTGGGCTAATTTCATATGAACGGTCCACACTGTACTGCCAAATGTCAAGATGGCCGAGTCGACGCTACTAGTATTAGAAACTCTGACAACAGTCGCTCTTGCTGCTTGCAGCTCGAAACATCGACTTGGCAGAGGGGCGGTAGCAACAATTGGCCTTCTAATGCCGTACTGGACACGGTCAATCATCCAGCCCGCTCACACGTTCACTAGGGACGCTCGTTGATTTGACAGCATGCTCCCTTGATAAGTATTACGCTTCCGGCAGCGCTGCTCGGTGATTTGCCCAGGCCGGCTCGAGCGCCCTGCTCGCCAGCGCCAATTATTATTAGGCGACGGCATCCCACACACCACTCTTTCTCCTTGCTTCCTTCTAGCAATGACCACAGCAACCGCCATTCAAGTGACTCTCCCTACGGCTCAGTGGGATGTGTCGAACATCCGAGACGACCAAAAGGTGCCACCGCCCAGGTGAGCTTACATTTCTTTCGTGGTGTCTGTGGAGGTTGTTGATTCTCTGGCAGATATCGTCATGCGGCGCCATCAGCACCATGGCCATGGATGGATTTCGATAAGGACGACGCCGTCGTCGCACCGCTTTCGCCTAGCCTACACGAACCGTGGAGCAGATACCCTCAGAGCCACTTCGGAAATTGGACCAAAGACCAGGTGAACAGATGCCGCATGCTGACGATTTGTCAAGACCGATATGCGGGTCAAATACACAAAGTGGATGTATTCAAGAACGGAGAATTTGACAGGCCTGATGAGGAGATGGTGCAGCCTCGTGAAATACCCTCGGATCCTACTTCGGCAAAGAATTTTTGGGACGAGCTACAGGGAACAGTAAGCGGCCTTGTTTTTACGCCATGTCCCTGATGCAAGTCTGAGGTGTTTAATTGATAGCTCGATCCCAAGCTCCGCGTCCGAGTTCTTTTCATCGAGAACATTACGTTGAATGTACTGCAGATGTTGGGGGCAAGGTGCGTTGGCTACGACGAGCGTCTATTCTATCCTGATGGCACCCAGGTATAACGTCGAGCCCTTCTTCTTTGCCTCTTCCGCAAACTGGATTCCATCACGATATCAAGAAGACCCACAGGACGGGAAAGACCGTGCGTGATCTGCCTGACGTTATATCTCTCTAGCTCACACTATCTAGACATCACTGTCGTTCTCCCGTTTATACGTACGGTCAACAATCAGCGGGAGAGGGTCAGTCCCACACCATCAAATGAGACACCGTACCCACCAGAAAAAGGGTCAGAAAAAAGACCACCCATCACAGGTATCTGTCGTATTTCCATTTCAAGCCGATAGCGACTAACTTGAGTTAGATACGAAGCAGACCATCGATACACAGGCCCCTCTCGTTCTCTCCAGTATGTATAAGGGTTGCAATGTATTTCGCCTGCGCAGACTGACGATTGTCCAGACGAGAAAATCTTGCTGCAGGATTTACTCGCCATACACATGGTCCGCAGCACGACAGATAACGTTATCATATCATACCACCACAACTCGGAACTTCAGAAGACGACAGCTAAACGGCTCCGATCTCTTGTGCAAAGAACCGGAGATAGTGTATATTGGCAGAAACTCTACGGCAGATCAAAGGATCCGACATTTGTATTTCTTGCTATTCTCTGGTACGCCCTGTATGCGTGGGACGAGTCGCTCGAGGTGCTTTACGCACATCTGAGCGAGCAGCTCGTAAGACGATATTTCCTTGACATTTGTTTGTGCTCAAACGGTTCTTGCAGGAAGCCACGGACGTCACGACACACATTTTGCACACGCGAGAGTTGCACAAGTTGCAAGCTCATTTGCTGTACCATCAGCAACTTCTCCGCGACTTTCGTAAAGCGGTCGAATTCGTGCGAGACACGCCCAACCCGGCCATGGACCAAGACCCTGGCAGAGATGATTCCATGAAACTATTGAAGCGGGAATCAGAGAACTTGGTGTCCGAGATCGAGCGATTGGAGAAACAGAGGCAGACACAATCAGATCGGTTAAAAAATGCGATAGATCTGGTTTGTCTCGTGATACTCTCCGGCCGTGGGCTTTTCTGATGGATTTTGACTAGTCCTTCTCGACCGTCAACATTGAAGACAGCAAAAACATGCAGAACTTGACCAAGGCGACCCTGCGGGACTCTGCCGCCATGAAACAAGTGAGCATGAACGGTTGAGGAACCGTTGCTTTGTGATGCTTACCGGTGATGACCAGATTT
>JBBPRX010000423.1:0-15445 GCA_038093195.1 Boletus fagicola
AGAATGAGAACGCCGGGTGAGAACGTCCATCATTCCGTCTTCTGCTTCGGGTTCCCGACGGTTTTGATCGCCCCAGGAACATCCCCGAGCCGGTTTCCCACCTTTACCCGCTGACCCGCCTTGATGGCAAACTCGAAATTCTTCGGGGCTTCGAACACGAGGACGATGGTACTCCCGAGACAAAAGCCACCCATTTCTTGGGCTGGGGTCAGAGGCTGGCCGTTGAGCAACGGGGATGCAGCGGAGTAGACGGCTTCGGTGTACGTCCCTGGTGGGGGCGGACGGCCACGAAGGTTCGTGCGAAGTGCCTGCGGAGACGCAGGATGTGTCAGTTCTGCGTTCCGAAGGATACCTTGGCGTACTCACGGAGTCAAAGTTCACTTTAATACTACCCACGTTAGTTGCGCCGACGGGGACCATACTGAAGAAACCATATCGCCATCGGCCGAGGAGTGCCACCCGCTCATTTAGCACGAACAGGTTCTGGAGGCGCTTAGCCATGTATGGGGATACCGAAAACAGTTCGCCTGGACAGGATGTGAGTACACCAGCATGACTCCAGGGTGGAGTCACGCACCAAAAAAATGTCTTCGTTTCTCGACTACCCATGCGGTGGGACTGTGGAAACGGTGGTAATCACCTGGAGCAAGGTATATTACAGTGAAATAGAGTGCGTTTCCGTTTCTGACACTAGTCCCTGATATACTTCTCTTGTGTTCCCCCAAAGACGATTGAACACCCATTTCCCGGACGACAGAAGCATCATGCGCCATGATTTCCTGAAGGCTGCCTTCTTGCGCTACTGACGCGTCAATTTGTGCGCCGTGTTTATGGGGTATTTCGTCGACGCTATCAGAATCCGACGTCGTCCGTTCAACAGGGCTCATCGAACCAGGTGAACTCGGTGACGAGGCTCCCAGGAGTTTATCGAGGCTGTATTCTATCCCATTAACAATGGCGAACTCGTGATGATCGACGGACTCTTGATCTTGAGGAAATTCTATGACAGTTGACGTCGGCGATGAAGGATTGCTAGGGTCAGACCGTTCTACGCCAAGTAGTGCATCTAGGGAGTAGGTGATTCCCTTGACTTGCTCCACGCGTAGGTTATCGATGGTACCAAAGTGAAGCACCGTTCCATCGGCTGGACTGACCTGAAACGGGATTCAGTGATGCACCCTCAAGTCCTGGAGAACACAACTCACAAGGACAGCACTATCAACCGGTCGTACGCCTGGTTTCAGCTTCCGATAAAAGAACTCTCCTAGACTCGCATATTTTGTCAAGTCACTCGGTTCAATCTCATCCAAATTGCATCCAAAAGCATAAGCGTAGAGCCGAAAGCCGTAGGGACGAATCCAAACGGGGAGTTCAAAGGAGTTCATATAACCCCACACCCGAGAGAGGTTGCGTAGCGGTAGAGCACCCATTACGTGAACCTGGAAAGGATTAACGACGAACAAGATGAAGAGAACATGTGTATGCACCTGCCAAGGACCTTTAAGCTTGATTACCTCACGACCCTCCTCATCGACATGGACTTCTCTCTGCGCACGTGACGTCTTCTTGTGGTACTGGATAACGACGAGGAGGAGTGCACCGACAGCCAGAGGGAGTGGATACCATTTCGTAGGCGTTTGGGTCCATGCTGTCAGAATTTTCCCTGTGTGACAATTACAAGTCAGATCGGAAGTGCGCAGCTACAAGTAGCGTACGGTAGAGCGGCGCAGCTGAGGAAGCGCCCGGTAACTGGTCGGGTGACTCGGGAGGAACAACATTCCTCGTAGAGAATGACCTCCTGAAAGCGCTCCTGTTCAAAGAGCGTACTGTTCCGGACAAACTGATTCTTCGTTTTACAAATACTCTAGAAAAAATAGCGGAAGACGTGTTGGCCGCAGCGGTTGTGGTTGAAGAAATGACATGAGAGGCAGCCTGGAAGGGCCGTTTACTCTTTATTATGGCCTTATAGAGCATCTAGAATGTAGTGAGCATGAAAGATGGCGAGGGCGGAACTGTACAGGGAGCTGTGTGAGCTTGACAACTGAGCAGTACAGTCCGAGACGCCGAGTCGACCTTTCCCGCGATAAAGCGGTCCCTAAAAAAGGCAAGACCTTTGGAAAATAACAACTACAAACAAACACTTCCGTTTCCTATCCACGAGCTTGTGATTTCGTTCCCTGTTCGAGTGACTATATATCAGCGCACTTTCACAGAGCATTTTTTTTTATACAAATTCGATTTCCCTCCATCGATGTCTGAACTTGTCGCGCCTGATTCTTTCGACATGTGGACAGAGTCGGAGTTCCAAATTGATCCAAATTTGGAGGTCTTACTCATCAACATCGTATGGGAAACCGCACGGCAGTACTTGCCGAATACCCAACTTTGCTCAGAGCCATCACCATGGGTAATGACGGAGGAAGTATCCCCGACAGGCGCGATCTTGTAAAAACCAGGCCTAAAGCCGAGCAGGCGGACAAGGCTAATCAAGTACGAGCCAGGTGGTTTTTCTGTGCGCTCTCCAAGGTGCGTCTTTCATTCAATAAACAGTAAGCGTGTGTTAATACCTGGTTTCTAGCGCTTGCTTCAGGAGCCTGTGGTGTCTTGTGACCTAGGAAAGTTGTACAACAAGGATGCTATAATAGAGTATCTATTAGACAAGTCAGCATACGGAGATGGAGAAAAGATATGTGGGCACATTCGCTCGCTAAAGGTACGCTGTTATCATGGCTTCTATACTCCATACTCATCCTTTGATCCAGGACATCAAAACTCTCAAGCTCACAGCGAGACCAACGCCCATTACTTCTACCGACATATCACCAAGTGAAGTCCCCCAGTTTGTCTGTCCTCTCAATCTAAAGGAGATGAATGGGGCCCAACCGTTTGTGTACATCCGTTCTTGTTGTTGCGTATTCTCGCAATCTGGTCTACGAACACTTCTTGGTCCAAATCCACCTAGCAGAGAGACATCGAACAGCGAGGAGAGCAATGGTGGCATTGACAAAGAAGAGCTTGACGTCTGTCCCCAGTGCGCCACCAAATTCTCGCAAACATCCGACGTCATGATGCTCAACCCTTCTGAAGACGAGGAAGAGCGCATGCATGCGGCGATGGAACTCCGTCGTTCACGCGAGCCCGTCAAGTCAAAAACGAAGAAACGGAAAGCCGGTACGGACGCTGTCGTCGAGGAGGCAAGTGTTGTCGCGAAAAAGAAGAAATCAACACCGGCAGCGCACTCCCCTTTGCCTGCACCTGGTCTCAACCCCACGATATCAGCTGCATCGCGAACGCTCACGAATTCTCTCGCTGCGGAGGAGGTTAAGCGCAAGGCTAATATGAGCGATGCTGTCAAGTCATTATACCGCGGAAAGGACGCTCCGTCGAAGAAAGAAACATTCACCACCATGGGAACGTTCACAAGAGTAAGTGGTCACCTATGACTCTGCTGACGTCTTGCTAATAGATGTGAAATTTAGTATGCATAGGGTCTGTCGCTGCTAGGGTCGAACTTCGCCTCGTCCCCCTTGTACTATGGTTTAGTGTATGGATATCATATATTATACTTTTCGCTGTTCATTCATGCAGGATTCATACGGAATGGTGTTAAGTGTTTGTCAGTCAAAACATCGTGGTCTATGCCAGTCACATCCGCCGCCACTTGAGGTGCATCCAGATTGTATTTGTCTGGTGAGTTCACAACAACCCTAACGCTGAAGTACCCGGGGGGACCAACATCACGGTGGCGCTACCCCAGATCCCAGAGCTTGGCACTTAGCAATACTTGTCATGCCCCTCGATAGACGCTGTCATCACTATCGACAAGGCAGTGTACGTCAACGTTTCAACATTTGACAACATATCCCAGTCGAGTCGTCGTCAGAATGGTGTCTTTTGCGTGCTCTTTTTTTTCCCCACCAACCGCAGGGTGAGCACTCTTCTGTGAACTGGGTAGTGGTCCTGACTATCGGCTAACACTAACCGTTTCACTGAAGCTGAGAAATAATTGATCTTCCTGTCGTCGCACTCATTCACGTTCGCGCCCTCATGCGCCCAATTCCAGCGACAACTAACCCATACTTTTAATCGGTTATAGGCGTCCAGTGGCAGCTTGATCATGAGTCATGATGTACAACCAACCGAGCGGTTTTAGCTCAACAACTGACAGCACTGCCCAGACACTCGATAGGCGACGATAAAAAGGGGGCTGCGCGGCAGATTGGTTTCGCTCATTCCTTTTTCTTTTTCTTTTTCTTCTTCCATCGTTCATACCGTTGCCAAAGAACCTCTCTCGACGGACCATAGCTTCGCTATTGCGGTCTGGCACCCAAACGATAGAAATGCACGCCCATCCAAACGCCGTGTCCTGGCGCACCATTCCTTGGGCAGGGGAGGGTTGGTTGACCACTTCTCCGCTGCGTAAGGTGTGGCGGCCGCAAGGTCGAAGTTTGTGGGGTCCGTTTTTTTGTCATATCTTTCGACTCCTTGGCGACTGACTCCAAGTCTCCAATCCCTTTTCCATGCTTCTTGTGCAAGCCTATCATTACCAAGGTTGGCACGTACAGATCCGTGATTCTCCTTCCAACACCTTCTCACAGAGATACACGAATCCAAAAACCACCGTGTTGGTCGCTTGGTATACAAGGTTAAAATCTACTTTCGCTTGCCCATAGTCCCTTCCTGTCTACCACCCGCGTGCTTCGTAATCGGCCAGTGTATCCCTGGTCGTCTCCGCGACGGTCCGATACTTCAAGCCAAGAATGCGATCCGCTTTGGCCGTGTTGTAGATGGTCAAGTGCTTTGCAGTCTTTCCCGCACCTCTGACGCCGACCGGCAGGGTTGTCGAGAGTTTTGGTGGTGGACTCAAATCGTTGGCGGCATCGACTGAATGGAAGAAAGGTAGGTTAGATATGTCAATTCAAGTTTCGATGATCTCGGATCTTGTACTTACTAAAGTCTTGCCATTTCCAGAGCCCTATACGTCGTGTGGGATGTGTTCGTCAGTTAATGTCCAGCCACAACCAAGCGAGACGTGGACTTACCAGCACTGACGATGAAGCGCTCGCCACCCGCGGCTTGCTTCTCGAGAGCGAGGGCGTGCGCCTCAGCGAGGTCACGCACATCGATCCAAGAAGTACCCGTGTTAGCAAGGAACTCGTTGCCTGCCGCGTCAGCCTTGGCACCATCGGCGACGTAGTTGTAGAATGTTGCTGCAGAGGTGTTGAGGGAAGCAGGCGTAGTGACTTCATGGATGACTGGCTATCATCGTGGAAGAGTCAGGTTAGGAATTTCTGGTCCACAGCACACAAATTCTATGTAAACATTTACCCCAAATACCTGATAATAGGATCGTCAATCTTGCAAAAGTGTCCCAGTCGTTTAAAGCTAAAACTTACGAATGGAGGGTTGAGTACTACTAGATCCCAGTTGATGCGGGACTTGTTTTCAGGACTGTTTACAAATTCCCAGGCAGCTGCGTGGATCGCCGGTCAGTAGTCGTTCAACCAGAAACCAGAGGAGCCCACATCTTTCTGCGAGTGTCTTCGATACTCGGTATTTCACCATGTTAGGAGCCTCGTTCCTCCTCCCTTCGTCCTCGTACTTCTTGAGAATCTCGAGACACTGGTTGTTCCAGTCCGCTTCTGTGAACGTAATAGGATTTGGACCTTCTCGGAGGACGGCCGCTCCGGAAGAAGTGATCACGACCCGCTTGACCTTGGTTGATCTGTTTCATTGAAAATGGATGGATCTGGCTGCTGAATGACATGTTCGATAAACGTACCCGTCCTTGAGAATGCTCTTTAGCATTCCAACCGTGCCGTTGACGGCTGGCTTGATCAGCTCTAAGAGTCGATTAGTGGGGTGTTTTGGGGCCTCTTGGCGACTCACCATCAGGGTCGACTGCATTCATATGGAAAGGCGACGCTGTGTGTTCGATGGCATCCACGCCTTTGACCGCCTTGTCGAATGCCCCATCCTGACCAACAGAACGCAAAATGATAAGTATGTAACAATTATAACACGGCGCAGCGCATGGCATTTCCGACTCTCGAGACGAACCCGATGTATTACATGCCAGTGCCCTGAATGACCCGTCTCGGGCCTTACTCGAGCTTACCTTGGCGATATCCTCTACGACGACGACCTCAAATCGATCACCATAGGAAGCAAACACCTTCTTCAGGAAATCACCCTTGGCAACAGATCTTGCTGTGCCCCGGACGGCATATCCTCTCTCGAGCAGGTTCTGCACGACCCACGCGGCAATGTACCCCGTAGCCCCAGATACGAGCACTTTGGCAGGTGGTTGAACAGCAGGCATCGTTCGCTACTAGAGTCCAGTATAGGCGAGGTGAGTCCTATGGATCGGGATCCGAGTCTTGAGGGGAGAGGTTTCAAGTGCTGCGATAACGATAACACTCTGCGTGGTTCTGGTCTCCTGTGAACCCGCTCCCACTGTATTTATACCTGGGTCCGTTATATCTGAGACGTCAGTGTCGAAGTGTCACTGAGACATCATGTGCCGGCTCGGACCGTTGATATTCCGGCTGATCACCGACAGGGGGGTCGTCATTAGAAGCCTGAGAATGTTATGCTGCAAGCTGGCGCTGCTTTGCACTCTTACCATGCCATCATCAATACAAGTGTCTCTTCTATTTCTCACATCGCACTGCGTGTCCGCGTTTATATTTATGAGGATTTTACTCTTTGCTGTTCGATGCACTTTGTCTTTGGCCGAACCAGACTTGACACGTACGAATCGAGCTGCCATGTTTTCATCGATGGACGCAAACCCGAACATACGTCTTCCGCAACGTGTCGTTCACTTGGTCGACGAGCCCAAACTTGCCGACGGCGTGACATTCGACTCCTGCCATGACATTTCCCAAAATATCTATCATCCGTGGGCTTCATCATCGGAAACCGTATCCTATGTCGTCTCCGCACTCGATAGGTGTTTCAAGTCAGGAATGCGGTTCGTTTTGGATGTATCGTGCATTACCAAGCGCTTTGTAGTCTTTGTAGTCTTACCTGCACCTCGGATACCGACTGGGAGGGTGATCGAGGGTTTCGGTGATAGATTCAAGCCGTCGCGACATCGACTAAAGCAGGTCAGTCACACCAGCCCAAGATCCGTTCTACATCCCTCTCGAACTTTGAACTGGTGCTCACTGTAGTCTTGCAATTTCCAGAGCCCTGAAGATAATCATGAGACGATTGATCAACCGTCAATCCATGGACTGTTCTCGCAAGACAAATTCAAATCAATCGAACGACCAGACTCTCCACTGCTGATGATGAAGCATTCGCCACTGGCAGCTTCCTTCTTGAAGGCGAGGGCGTGCGCTTCGATGAAGCCACGTAGATCGATCTGGCGAGTACCCGCGTTGGCCTTGGCACCGTCTATGACTGCATCGTAGAACATCGCTGGGGAGATGTTGAGATGGTGGTGGCCTGGTGGTGACCTGCAAGTGGTGACTTTATGGTGGCTGGCTACCACGAGTCACGACGCACGTGGCAATTTGAGGGCTGCCAGATCCAGATCTACGGTATACAAGCTTGGAACATTTACTTCAAAAACTTGATACTGGACTGACCAGCCTTCCAACGAGAGTGAGTCACCCGAAATTAGAACTTGGGAATGACGGTTTGAGTACTACTGAATCGCAGTTGATGCGAGCTTGGTTTTCCGGGGTTATTCACGAACTCCCATGGGGCACTGGCTGCGCAGCAGAAAACCTCATACAAGTCACTCGGGCGGGAGTCAAAAAGACGAGAAACATGGCCAACACCTTTCTCCAAGCGTCCCCGACACTCGGTTATTCATCGTGTTCGGGGCTTCCTTCCCTTGGACCTCAGGCGCTCGCGCGCTTATATTGATATCGATCGACTACCGACAATGAGTGTCTATCTCAGACAGTGGACCAACGACGGAGCTGGATACCACTTAAAACTTTAGCGACAAGCGTCAACAGCGCAGTGTACATGATATATCACCGACCCAAGAATTTGCGTCTAGATACGTCAGAAAGTCTGAGGAGAGACAGTTATACTGTATATACCAAGTTCCGTCAGAACTGAAATTAGAACTCCAAAACTGACCTCAGCCGGAACATGACCGTTAACGCTCGACCCCGGATGGTCCGCCGACTCACGACCTTCGCCCAGTCAACTCCCCTCGATGCATGAAATTCCAACAGAGATTCCCAGGTTCAACGCCCAGTATCCCCTGCACCTCCTCTCTCCCCAGCTCACACAGCTCACGCACGCTCCCTACCTTGCTCATCACATACTTGACGTTTTTGGCCGTCACGCCCGGTATGCACCGCAAGAGTTCTTCCGCGGCCGCGTTCAACCCCGCACCCACCTCTGGATCCTCTTCGGCACCGATCGCGATGGCTCGGGAAGGGTCCGGTTCGGGGCTGTTCGCTTTCAGGTCGTTGAAGATGTCCGTCGTCGCGTAAGGAGAGGACGACCAGATGATGCGTACACGAGGAAAGTGGAGCGTGAGCAAGACGAGTTTAGACTGGATCGAGGGCGGCGCTCGGTCAGACTCGGCAAATGTACCAGCCTTCTTGGGAGGGTTCTTAGTTGAGTGTTTAACATATGCCTTGTTCGTCTCTGAGACTGCCTGCATGGATGATTGGCTCGTGCAGGTAAGGGCGGATCGAAAGGACAAACCTCAAGCGAAAATGCTTTGTTTTCCTCAAACTCGATGAGCAGGACGGGCTGCTTGTAGTGCACCGACATGAATTCACACTGTGTGTATCTTGTGTAGAGGTACGGTCAGTGGGGATATGGAGGTGTAGATGCACCAGAGCGACAACTTACAATCGTCCACTATTCAAACTCGAAACCAAATCCGGTATGCTCTTCCGTTCGACACAGATATCCGGCGTAAGAACGTAATCGCCAACGGTCAGCGTCGCAGGAATAACCAAGAGACCTGACGCGTGCAGTAACGAGGGAAGGGTCGACCGAAACTCACGCATATCGACGATAACCTCAAATGCCCATCAACTTCAAGGTGATTGTCAAGAACAGTGCCAACGAACCTGGGAGGCTTGTGTACTCAGCTCCTTTCGCCCACCCGCCAGACGCGAACTGATCGATTTAACGATCTGTTCTCCGGTTTTACTCCCAAGCTTTTTGTCCTCATAGATCGGGAGCAGCATCGACTGCACGGGAGGAGTGGGTTGAGTGTGTGAACCATATATGACGAAATACACGCACACCGCGCTCCTTGATGAGACGTTCAAAGGACTCCTTTTCACGCCTAAGTCCTGCCAGATACTTGTGTTCCTCGCAACTCAGCTGATACACCATAAAGTAGACTCTTACACCCATGCCTGGGCTCGAATTGCGGTAGACTTCAATACGACGCACAAACTCGAGGCTAGGTTCGAACATCACGATGAACTTGGGTTGTATCTCCGCCAAGACCTGGTCATCCGTGTCATCTGAGTAGGCGCGTACGACCACGGTCTGTTGAGGTGGAAGTATACCATATTGCATGTCGAAGTCGGCGTCGAATTGACTGGCGAGTATCCCTTCCAGCAGTTCCATGTCCCCTTCAGGAACTATGAGGTCAGTCATGGTTGTACTCGATGCGATGCTGGATGAACATGCGTGCTGAGAGACAAATATTTGCGGGAACGCAAGAGAGAAATCTCACAATGTTGCAATCTCGTCGTCGTCGTCCAACACGATTACCTCCCCAGGTTTGGAGCCCTCCTTGGGTTTGTTCGGCGTAGTGGACGATGGGGCACCACCACGAATTCTTCGTCGATTTGCACTCCTCGCTGCCCTCTCTTTGTCCTTCTTCTGCAATGCCTCACTCACTCCCGCAGAACTTGTACTACCGGATGCTTGAGGTGCGGATTTCTCGGGTTGCACCGGCGTCCCGCTCTTGCCGTTCTTCTGGCTCGCAAGTCTACCTTTCCAGTATAGGTAACGGCGTAGCTTCGATTCCATTATATTCCTCCCTCGTTGACCTTTCGGCGCGTCAACATTCATCTTTGACAGGAACTCACTGACCAGAGCAGAGGATTGAGGGGAAGATGTCATAACCAGCACAGTATTCGAGCCCCGACCGTCTGAAAGGTTTCGTGTCACCATCTCGGTGTGTCAAGCATAGGGGAAGGCTCACACGATGAAAGCGACTCTTGCCTCATGATCTCTTCCTCAATCTCATGCAGTACGTCTGCAAGTAGGTCCCATTTTGGGAGTTCCTCGAGAACGGGGTCCATGCCATGAGGGATCCAGGGCTTTAGGGGCTTAGATGATGGTAGTTTTCCAAGTCCTTGTATGTCGTCCAACGCGTCCCATGCATCTTCGTCATCCACGGTGTCGATCACTGCCGACGGGCGATCAGCGTTGGTTCTTGAAAGTGTGTAGCATCGTCGTTTTGCAGTTTGAAAGATGATGTTGGCGGTGTCTGTAAGCATCCATGGAGATTGATTTTGTCGCGCAGTGCCTGTTGCAGTAGTTGTGTTTGAGGCTACCAGTGTCTCGAGGTATGCATGGAACCCGAGAGCATCGTAAGACAACAGGTAGCTATATTGAGATGCAATCAGTGACGAATAGGCTCGTTACATAGAATCACGCACGTTAAGAGACGTCTTAGTGTCGCAAGATCGCTAACCAACTGCTTTGTCTTTGGTCCTACCTTGTGCCACACAGGATCGAGCTGTCTCCGCACTACTGCATCGAACGACTTGAAGTAAGCACTTTCAACAGTGAGATCGTCGAGGTCGAGCTAGGCTATGGAATCAGTACTGCAGTAATGGGATGCAACATGTAACCCCACCGAGGTATTCGAGCGCTTTAACTCGGAGAGCGTTATAGTCATACACTGTACTAACGCATGATGAATAGCTGTCATGTTTTCCGTCAAGTTTTGATACAGCTCGACGACATCGGCTTTGCGATTCTCGAGCGTATCTTTAATGGACTGGTGAAATCTAATAGCTCAGAATCAGAAGGTAACTTTCTTCTCGTTCGGGTGACTGACCGGGGATAAATATGAACCGTCCGCAGATGGAGCTCTTTCATGATGTTTTTCAGGGGTGACATCCCGCTAGTGATGAATTCGGGCTGATCAGAGAATGCCTTTAGGAAACCAGTGGTGTTCTTTTCGCGATACAGTCGAACGATAAACGCTTCCAAGGCGAGCGCCGTCACTCTGAAGAGGCGCGTTCACAATTACGCCACTTGACACAGATGAGAACCCACCTTTCGGCGTGCAAGACCATGATACCGGTGATGAGTTCGGTGGGTATGTCAGACTGCAACATATCGACGACTAGTATCCGAGATGTCACTGAAATAAGGCCGCCCTTCTTGTATAGATCCTGTCTTGGCGGATGTGAACACCTTTCACCCTCGGAGGGTTGGTGGAATATGGACAAACCTATCTCGTTTACCCATTTCATAACCGACGATACGCAAACCGGGCTTTCGACAACCCATAATACCGAGCTCCTCGCCGATAGCAACTTCTTCTTCCGGCGTGGCGTTCACGAGGAGAACCAAGTTCTGTGGAGAGTCGTAAATCTTCATGAGCGTACATATTATTCTCCGTAGCCCGAGACCGCGGGCAAGGATGAGCAGGTCGCTCGAGGACGGGTCATGTATCTCTTCTAGAATTTCCTTGTGAAATGTGAGCAGTGGTGCTGCCATGTCGTGTGCTTTGAACCAGCTCAAATTGTCTGCGCAGTATGACACGGAAGTTGGGCTTGAACAATTCAATCTGATTACAACTTACTGCGAGGTCACTGAGGTTGAATCACTTTGTAGAAACGGGTGAAAGTCTAATCCCCGACACTTCACATAAGCGGAATGCCCCTGAAGAATGCCCTCAGACAAAAAAAAACGTACTTGCTCAATCACACGCGAACCGATTTATTTATTAATTAAAAAATGCACTTTCCGTCAAGCCAAGTGTGAATCGAAAATTACTACTAGCGGCATGCACACTGGCCAGGCTGTTGCAAAAATTTCATTGAGGCTCGTCCGCATCAGATGTGAGCTTGCTGACTCAGCAACGAAAGTGGGTTCATACTACGCACTGCCAGAATCACAGGTCACTCCCTTGATCCTCGACGACCACCATCTTTACAACGAACGTCAAGAAAAAATGTATGCAAACCACTACGACATCCTCATCGTTGGCGCTGGTATCGCAGGCTCAGCACTCGCTCATGCCCTCTCTACTATAACTTCAAAATCACGCGGTTCTCCCATTCGTGTCGCACTCCTGGAACGCTCCCTTTCCGAACCGGACCGTATAGTTGGCGAGCTATTGCAGCCAGCTGGTGTAGCTGCGTTGCAAAAACTTGGCATGGAGGGCGCCTTGGAGGGGATCGATTCTATTCCGGAGCACGGTTATTGCGTCGTACATTCAAGTCGTTTGGTTCACATTCCTTATCCGGACGGGCGACAGGGTCGTAGTTTTCACCATGGCAGGTTTATCATGCGTTTGAGAGAGTATGCCAAGCGTGCACCAGACGTGGACGTGATCGAAGCTACGGTGAACGAACTCATAGAGTGCGAACACACCAAACGAGTGCTGGGTGTTCATGCTACGCGTTCATCTCCTGGCGGAGATGGCTCTAAAGACGAAAAGGAACCATTTTTTGCGGATTTGGTCATCATCGCGGACGGGTGCTTCTCGAATTTTAGAAATGCAGTCATGGGCAAGTCTGCCTGTCAGTCGTCAACACGAAGCCATTTCGTTGGTGCTATCCTCAAGAATGCACGATTACCAATACCTCAACATGGCACGGTTGCTCTCGTTAAAGGACACGGACCAGTCCTCTTGTACCAGATATCAGAACACGATACCCGCATGTTGGTAGATGTAAAACATCCACTTCCGTCAGACCTCAAGGCAAGGAATTCCTTTCTTGTGCGATGCTCTTCGCTGATATGCCTTTAGGGACATATCCTTACAAATGTCGTTCCTCAGCTTCCCGCATCCGTACATGTGGCTGTTCATGAAGCACTAGACAGAGATCGCTTGCGCCGCATGCCAAATTCATTCCTACCTTCTGTGAAACAAGGCGGGAAATACACTAAAGAAGGCGTTTTCCTTCTCGGTGATTCCTGGAATATGCGACATCCCCTTACTGGCGGCGGAATGACAGTTGCTCTAAACGACGTGGTTCTATTGGCACAGATGCTAGGCAAAGTCGAGAATTACAGCAATTGGGATCAGATCTCTGACATGCTTGCTCGCTGGCACTGGGCTCGTAAACCGTTGGCATCAACGATAAACATCCTCAGTATCGCACTGTACGACCTCTTTGGCGCAGATGGTATGTACTCGCATGGTCGTTTGTGCAACATTGAGACACATTGTAGCATAGATGAATGTCTTGCGGTACTTCAAAATGGCTGTTTCAAATACTTTGAATGCGGTGGCGAATGTATCCGTGGTCCCGTATCCCTCCTCTCTGGGTAAGCCATTTAGGCTTTATTCGGAAATCACCTTCATTCAAATTATCATTCCTGCTAAGCATCGCTCCTTCTCCGGCGCTACTATTCTACCACTTCTACAAAGTGGCGTTTTACTCGATATGGGTCATGTTTACTCAACCTCGGCCCGTTAACAACCCGAAGAGCGAAGCGCTTGCAGCCCCATCTGTCTGGGAGTACCCCTTACTCTTGATCAAGAGTGTGAAAGTGGTCTGTTGTTTAGCATTTTGATCATTGGTCACTGCATTTGGCTGACGTGGAATTAACCTCTAGTTTTGGACGGCGTGTATTGTATTCACCCCATTGCTTTGGTCAGAGATACGGTGGTGATGACATTGATAATATATAGACTCCTGGAATTTTCGTCTTTTTCCTTTGTTTATAATAAATTATACCTGGTAACTTCAATGATGGATTGCTCAACGGGTGGGTTCAGTTTGTAGTGATTTGTTATCCGCTTCATCCGCGAGTCGTCATCAGACATATATACACCCTCCTTTGGTCAGCGCAGTCGGCCAATTATATACCATTTACTGTCCAACTTTGCTAGTCAAGTCGTGAAAGTTGGACCTAGGCTGCCAGCGGGATGATCGATGACGCATTGGCAAGTTTTGTATAATAAGTGAGTCTTGGCATTGTGTTACATAAATGACATGTGATGCCGAGAGTCACTTATCCAAAACTGGTCAATGTGTCAATGTGTCAATGATGGTCCACTCATGTTGATATCTTGCTAATTGAGAACGGTATATATCCGAGAGTACCTGGCAAGTATACACTGCCAGTCCGAGAAAACCACGCCCAAAGTCTTGTCGTTTGCTTTCATGGTAAGAAATCAGGTAATGTAAAGTAAAAAAAACCAATTAGAGCTCACAAATCAGGCCAAAGACTCATTAAAAAAATTATGTGACAATTATGTAATGTTGACAATTGGCAGTGTACAGTCCTCAGCAACTTGAATAATTTGCCAAAGTTCCAGCAGTCCTCTCAGCTAACCACAGTTCAAAGGTTGGGTTAAGGCCCTGCATCGTGTTCATTTTCACATTATGAACTCCATAAATGTGAGTACTGGCTTCTCGCCTTTTCAGCTCCATATTGGACATGTGCCCTGAATGATATCATCCATCGTTGAAGAGCCCTTGGTGGAGATGGACTTCGATGCAAATGCCTTCCTGTCCTGTTTGCAGCTTAACATGTTTGAGGCTCAAGACAATCTCACCCACATGAAGTCCATGCAAGCAGTTGCTGTGAACTGACGACATGGCTCTGATGTGCACTTTGAGGTAGATGATCATGTTATGGTCTCCATGAAGAATCACAGACAGGAGTATCTCTTATCAGGCTCAAAACATGTTGGTAAATTCATGCCCAGATTCAATGGCCCTTACTGAGTCATCAAGGCTGATCATACAACCTTGACTTATGTATGACGCTGCCTCAGCAGAGTCAACACCACTTACTGTGTGCTTGGGAGCTTCAAGATCTTCCATCTACAAGCAACCAAAATGAATTGCAGGGAGGCACTTCCAAACAGAGAGTGCTGTAAGCCTGCCCGTGGTACTTAGCATTCCTTTTCCTTATCTCCTTACATTCCATACTGATATACCCTGACCATTGGCATTCTGACCATACCCTATACATACAGTATACATACAGTGACTCACAAAATTGTCCCAATGTTTTGCACCTTTTGATTGTTTATTGAATAGCTACGAAGCATAAACAAATATAAACAAAGTGTTAGTAAATAAATGGAAGCACTTACTCAGGGCTAAGTGCTGGTAAAAGGATTATGTAATTTAGATTGGTGACCATGGAGATATATGCAATTCAAAACTGATACTCATTGGAACAATTATGTGAGTGTATTTCAGATCTATCAGAATCTGATGCTCCACTGTTTCTATAGCAACCAACTATTAACAGATTGTTGCTATGGTGATGTTATCTGTCATGGAACCTATAG
>JBBPRX010000424.1:0-15442 GCA_038093195.1 Boletus fagicola
CTGGGCGTTAGCCAACAATAGGTATGATGTTTCTGTGAAAAACGCGCTGACTGGTGGGTCGGGTGGAGGAACCGTGACGACCACGACGAGTGCGACCGTCACTTCGACGACCCCAGTCACGACGAGCGCGCCTGCCACTTCGGCTGCTCCACCGACCACGACTGCTACCACCACATCTGCCGGTACGGGTTCTTGCGCCGGAGTTTCATCGTGGCAGTCAGATGTTGCTGTAAGCCATCCCCTCGGCGTCTCGCAATGTGTGCTTTCTCTGACAACTTGTTCCTCCACCAGTATGTGGGCGGTGATCAAATCACGTACAAGTACGGCGATAGTGGAATACGTCCAAGTACCTGTGCTGACAACTAATTTTTCAGTGGTCATCTCTGGACTGCGAAATGGTGGACGTATGACGACGTTCCTGGCGGTAGGTCCTGCATAAACTTGATTTCGCAGCGTGCATGACGATGACGATTGACCCTCACTCTTACATGACAGGTGCAGCAGGTGTTTGGGTGGACGAAGGGGCCTGTACGACGAGCGCTGCGACCGCCAAGATCGGAGGTTTCGGAAATGCGGCGCAAGCAACTTTTGGAATCTTCCCTGCTGTTGCTACAAACAATCCATGAGGAGCTGGAAATGGATGGCGTTGGATGATGGTCAGTCCTTGTTTTCGCTGAACCGAATTACATCGGCTGTCCACGTGCTATGCATTGCCCGGGTGTTCTTCGTCGAACAGAAATTTTGGGGAATATAGTGTAACATCTCTTGTATATAATCTGAATCCTAGAGCTTAGTCTCTGTTTATGCATGTGAGGAATGGAGATTACTGAGGTTAGGACACTATCATCAATCCGAATCCTGAAGCCAAACCATCTGAAGAGTACTGTGTGCCACCCACGCTTCCCATGCAGGGAACTCTGATCAGATCCTTGACAAGTTGGGACCTCTAAAAAACAATTGAGAGTTTTAATGACCCTCGAGAATCTAAGCAATCGCGGTGCAGAGCAATCACCGAATCTCAGTCCAAATCAACAAACTATTCGGCCACGTCCGATTCAGACTCTTAAGTCCATCGAAAAGAGCATCGTTACGATGATCCTGCAGCAGTATACCTCTAAAGCGTACTTCCTAGGTGCGGGATACAGTCCGTGGCCGTTCCTCCAAGCCTTCGAGGGCATTCGGAGGTCGTCAATCCAATTCGATGTGTTTATAGCCATCGCGGTGTCACATCAGCCTCAGGCTGTCTGTTTACCTTTCCAAGTCAGTCGCGGACAGCGGGTTGAAGCGATGAGAAAATTTGTTTAACCTACAGTCGCCGTCGTTGGGGGCGAAAAAAAACGGGGTGAAACCAGCGTCAGTACGCAACCGAGGGATACGAGCCCATAGTCATATTCCTCGGGTGAGGAAGCGGCCCTGGGGTAAGGATACGAGGTGCATGAGGAGCCAGCGTGGATGAATATGTTGATGGCGATCATGCGGAGTGGGTGGACGAAGCGGGCAACCAGGACAAATAGTTGGATCTCGAATATCATTCATCGTTCATCTCAAACACTGAAAAAAGGACGACGGGAGTTGAATGTGCGATGAGAGTCGAAGGCGGCAAGCAGCAAGCGTCAAGGTGCACATTCGTTTCTCGTCTTTTGGCAACCAGATCGCTGAATCGATCGTGTGTCCAGTCCCAAGCGTAAGTTTTTGGGGGAGTGGCCGCTTCTACGGTCACTAATTAGTTGTTAGGAACGTGCCGTGCGCGCTTGCCATATAGGGTAGCCGAGGGCGATCCCGGGACTCCCCGTGGCCCGCCGTGGGTTACAACAGCACGGCATGTATGTTGTTTTTCGAGTTATAGAAACGACCTCACTTACACGACGTCACGGACAGCATAGCATGTAAGTTTTTTCGATTATAGTCACTTTACTTCCTTCAGTACCCTGTTCCTGTCAAATTCAGGAGTAAGTGCTGCAGATACTCCGAGATGCTGAATACAGTCATTGTGATATCTGCTGCACACATGAACAACTGAATGAAACGCGGATACAGTACACTTGGCAGACGCGCATATGCACATGGAACGTGGCGTGCACAGCATACTTACATCGAGGCACAAGGCACGCGGAACCGAACACACACATGGGCACGGACACGGCGCACCACCCTTCTCAAACCACAGGTAAAGACTCTTATGGCAGGCAATTCATGACGATACACTGCTCAGAAACATCGAACAGAAAGTTTGATCGTCTGATACGAAAAATTGTCAGGAATTGTCTCGGACTCTCAGTAAACACGGCAGAGCAGTGACGCGATTTGCACACCAGACGAGAGTAGGTTCAAATGTTCAAAAATGCCATGTTTCCTGACTTTTATAATGACCGCTTATGTCAGGCACGCCGTCAACTAGCATGTACAATAGCTCGGTATTGCTGAGGTGCGGCGTAAAACGTCTCCGACCTCAGTTACACCCACTGGTTTCCACAGGCTGATACGACGTCCACGTACTGATCGGGTGATGTTTGACGGATCAGATATCCCACCAGCGTTCCGACTCCCTCCTATAGTGAGATAAATCTGGTTGCTAGAGCTACAATCGCGCATCGGATAGAACATCATGGTTATAAGACGAAAGCTCGTCATGTCATGTCTCTGTTCACTAGATTCGATACCCAACCATGTCTGCCAATGCTACAGACACGGGGTCCGGACCCCAATTCAGTCTCAATGCTATCATTCATCCCTCCCTGAACTCCGTTATGATAGCGCACTCCTTCTTGACGCTCCTTATTCCTCTCGCCATCTCACTGTTCTACTTCTCCACCCCGCAGAGTCGCCGGCGGCCTCTCTTCAGCCTCAATTTAATAGCTATTTTCCTCGCTTTCGCGAACGGTGTAATGATCGATGCGGTCTCAGTGAGTCCCGCCTGCCAGAGCATAGCTGATCGCATAAAATGATTGATATACGCACGCAGATCCATGCCGTATTGCAACCTCTGAATCAGTGGCCGCTGGAAGTGCGTTATTTACCAGCGGGTCCTTGAGACGCTCACCTCTTGATTTCGTATCTAGTATAACATTATTATTGGATTCATTGGCGTCTGGCAATCTATACTTGTCGACCTCACCTTGCTCATTCGCCTCATCTCCGTCTATCCACCCAGTCAAGTCGGTTCGGTCTTCTTTTCCTTCCTTATTGCGATGCCGGTCCTCCTCAAGCTAACTCGCGTGGTCAACATTATCTTATTTGCCAAAGCCATGATTGATATTATGAACGAACCAAACGCTCCAGTAATAATGGGAATCATTTTCACTTCGAAACCGTACCTAAAAATCGAGTGGGCTGCTCAGATGATAGACAACACGTAAGTGCGGATGGATCTCATCAATCTCTCTGAACCGTTTTTATCGTTTGACTTGTAGATATGCATCTCTTGCATTCCTCTGGAAAATGCGTCAGCACGGAAGTATCGGTAAACGGATCACGACTACCAATTCATCCAGAGGTTATTTTATCCCGTTTCTCGACCAAACTTGCCTCTTTATTTATTCTCGGTGTCTAGTAACGTTGGCTGAGCATATGCAAACCCTCTTCCGTATCGCGCTCACAAATTTCGTCTTACCGGCCATGTTCTCCATCGCCCAATTCGTCTGCGTCTATCGCAACGTCAACATGACCATCCTCAACCAGCTTATACTCGTCAACACCATGGTTTCCACCTTTGGCGTCGCGTTTGCCACCGTATGGGCAGGCAGCGTCAGTCGAAAAGAAACGCAGAAGCTAGACTCGAAACGCAACAATACTACGAGCCACCTGGTGGCCATGTTCGGACCTGGAACCGGGCGCGCGGCGAACCAGTCTTCAACCGCGGTGATCACCGGTCCGAGATATGCGACGAACCCGCGCGATGAAATTAAAGTCTAGTGGGGAAATGTCAGTGGTTGTCCATGATGTTAACGTTTGTAGTATTTTGGTATTCCGTCTGATGTTTTGGATACTGGGGCGGCGGCTCCCTGCCGCCTGGATGTATAAAGGACTAAGCTATTATTTTGGATCGGTTCGCCCTTGTAGTTCATAAAACCATTAACTTATTGTCAGGAGTTCGTCGTTTCTTCATCAATGGATATCCGGCTTACATATGTTGATCTATCTACGTGAGTATGTAGTTCAATTCGATGCAAGTCCATCATGATCTGCGTGTTTTTCTCGGGGTTTCGACGGAGTTATATTTTATCGTTTGCCAAATGTTCAAGTTGCATAACCTGGTAGTCTCCCGTAGACAGATCAAAGAGTCCAAGATAATCGTTCCTTCTCCCACTATGCCCTGACTCCGGGGCCCACTAGGGGCAATCTCAGCACCTTGACCATTGTACACGTACACCACTCTCTGACACCTTGATGCAGCTCGTGACGCATTACTCTTCTACTGTCTCCATGTCCCATTGTGTTTGTCAATACTTGTGGGTAATCGTGCAGCATGATGGTATTGTGAGTCGGAATATTGTCTACTAGTAGGCGTTTGAATCAACTGCAGGTGACCAGAGCAGGTCTGGTTTCGAGTGACGGGTCCACCTCTGCCATGGCCGCGCGCGCTGACGCCCAGGCCGTTGCCAATCGCAGCTTGCGCTATCTCGATCATGGAAATTAAAAAATATTAAAAAAAGATGGGTCAAGGTTGTACGAATTTCCCCCACGTTCATCTCTATTTCAGCGGGGCAGGCTCACCAAGCTTCGATGTAACTAAGCTCAGTCGAACGTCCAACTTGTTCACCGAATCACCGTCCTGAATTTACACTGTTTCTTATCTTATCTGTACTGCACAGCATGTTTGTTGATCGTATACCCTTCGTTCGCTTCATCCAACCTAGTCAATGGTAAAGCAGATACATGACTTTTTCTTGCACACGCAAATTACAGTAAGATATGCAAACCGTGACGTCCGAAAAAGTGCGATCTATACGAGGGAACCCTCCCATTTTCGTTCTTCGAACATGTAGGTACTAGGCCGGTAAATCCGTGAGGTTATGAGAGGAGATCATGCGCCGGAATTGTCAGGTTTGGTTTGTCAAGCGCGGAGTGGAAAGAAGAAATTCAAAATTACCTATAACACGATAATGTGGGAACGAAGGCACAGGTGGAAGGTGAAGAGTAGGAGGTGGAAGGTGAGGAGTAGGATGTGGAAGGGAGTGAGAGTGAGAGTGACCGTGCACAGGAGGCAACATGACAGGAGGAAGAGAGGGTGGACCACACGAAGGCGATGCAGAACCCAGTGGAGATACAGGAAATGGTATGGGAGGGTGAATTGAAGGCGGAAAAGGCGATCGTTATTGGGGACGATGGAGCTACCCTGCAGGTACTCCGCGACTTTGGGATGTCCTTGGGCTACTGCAAGCTCCAGAGGCGTACGTCCCATGGCATCACGTACATGCGTGTTACAACCAGCTCTGACAAGAATGTCTACCACATCCAAAAGATGACTGCCGGTGGAATCGTCTGTCCTTCCGCATGTCATTCGCAATGCAACGTGCAGGGCTGTATCACCACTGGACGCAATAGCACATACATCGGCCCCATGTTCAACGAATGAAGATAGCATCTTCAGGACCTGTCTGGGCGGTGCATTTCGGCCTTTCAACACAGTGATTAAGATATCGGGAGGAAATGGCGCGTTGTATGAAAGCAGGTAATCCACGACGAAGGGCAGTGCGCGAGTCACGGCGACTTCGATAGGTAGTTTGCCGTGAACATTGTGAACGGAAGGACTGCAGCCAGCGCCGATGAAGATTTTTGTCGCTTCCACACAAACACTCTCTGTCCCAATCCGCATAACATGATGTAGTATGGGATTCCCATGTATGTCTCGTGCGTGCACGTTGGCTCCATTACGAACAAGCGAACGGATTATCGATATCCGCCTGTAACTGTCTCTCCAGTAGAGCTTTGAGAACCCCGAACAATCCGATTGCAATGCAAAGAGTAGTATGTCGGAGGGAAGTGGCACACCTCGTGAAAGCAGGTAGTCAACCATTGAGCTGAACCCACGAATGATGGCACTGTGGAGAGGCGTTGTCCCATGGGAATCTGGTGCAAAGGAGCTATGGCCAGCCTCGAAGAGTAAATGCGCGGTGAGGAGACATTCAACTTCATCGGTGGACCTGCGGACGGTGTCTAGGAGTGCAAGATAGGACATCTCATCTTTATGGTCCTTAAGCAAACGAAACATTGAGGATTGGAGTGCAGTGGACAGTAAGTCGCGAGGAACAGACGCCTTGGCATTGATAGCATGTGACAGTAGATATTCCACGACGGAAAGTAACCCTCGAGATACAGCGATGTGGATGGGTTGCTTGTTAGCGTTATTGACCATAAAAGGGTTGCAGCCAGCCTCGATGAGCACGTGCGTAGTCACGCGACATTGAGTTTCCGTGAGTATCGACATGGTGACATGCAAGAGTGTGTCTCCATTATTCAACCGGACGTGCACATCAGCTCCATTACCAATGAGGGAAGGAATCATCGACACTTGAAACCGCAGTGCAGTGAACAGGATTGTAGGGTGTAATGGCACGGGTTGGGAAGTGAGGTATTTCACAACCTTATCAAATCCTCGTCTCGCGGCAATGCCAAAAAGCATTGCAGCGCCAGAACTGCGAGCGAAAAGGTCACCGGGCACACCAGTGAAGGTCTTTGCCAACTCCAGACATTTGTCTTGGTCATCTATAAATCGTCGGATTTCTTGCAACACCGTGGCTTCCTCTTCTGGTCGGAAGCGGAAACCATCCGTGTTGCCGATGAGTGAACGCAGCGTCAGTACTTGCATTTCGGGATTATCTTGCAGCGAGGATAAGACGTCCGAAGATGAGCTGAATAATATCAGATAATTGACGACTTCGTGGTACCCCTGTTTTGCCGCAATGTGGAGAGGAGTTTCACCACGTAAGTTGCAGGCTAAGGGGTTGCAGCCGACGTCAATGAGTATCTCTGCAATCTCCAAACAAACGGATCTATCGAGTGAACGCATAGTGTTATGCAGCAAACCATCTCCATCTGGATTGAGAACCTGCACGTTGGCTCCTTTGCTGACAAGCAAGCGGATCATCTCGACTCTCTTCACCAGCGTGGCCCGTAATGCTGTAAATAAGATCCTCGAAGGAAGAGGCACATCCCGTGAAAGGAGATATTCCACCACGGAAACAAATCCTCGCGCCACAGCGACGTGGATCGGTGGTTTGTCGTCCGCATCGAGTTCACAAGGGCTACAACCAGCCTGAACGAGCAGTTTAGTGACAATTAGGCATTCGTTCTCGTCAGATAACCTTATAGCTAGGTGGAGTGGAGTATCCCCATTGGCCGCAAGAGTATTCACGATAGCTACTCTACATATCAGCGATTCATCTTTTACATTCAGATCGAAGACCTACCATGGAAATGCGATACCGCGGGTAGATCCAAAAGAGTTGATGTATTTATTGAAAGCAGAATCCTGATGACAGGGATGCATCCCTTCTCCACCGCGATGAGGAAAAGTGCCTCTGCACAACCAACTTGGATAAGCGCCTTTGTAGCAAGCAGTAGTTCATCTCCGCCTTTGAACTGCTCGTAGTATTCCTCATCCTCGACGAATGTTTCCAGAAGTCGTCGGTTGTCCCAGGGAGCGACTGCCCATTTGACAAATCCAGCCGTTTGTAGCAACCGCTGGATAATATACAGAGGGAATTGATGAGGTTGGATTCTGAGCACGCGGGTCAGTAATTCATCTGGGATGGTACTTCCTTGCGTTGAGAGTAGATCGAACATATCCGCATCCCAATGTTCCACAGCGACCTGGATTGGCATCGCCTTGCGATCGTCGGAGTAATCCGCGGCTAATTTGTCGACAATCAAACCCCGGTGGTTGACATTGGCACCTCGCAAGATCAGAGCCCTGGCATGATCGGTCTTGCCAAAGTGTGCAGCATATACGAGCGGGTTGGTCCCCTCCCTTGGTGTGAGAGTGGAACGACCGAGGAATGTGTGAAATAGAGCGTTGGAGCCAAAAGCAATGAGGATATACATCGTGAAATCGTGCTCCGAGCTTGGCCATGGAATCCCAGAGCGAATTGACGGAACTAATTTGCGCATTCGGTCCCACTCCCAAGCGTGTCGACGAATCTCCTCTTGGAGGGTCTCCATGTCTGTGAAAATCCCAGCATTGCCCGACCCAAGATGAGCGAGATGACGAAAACCATCGGAAAGGACATAGCTCAGGAGTGGGCGAGATGCGTAGGATGTGGTAAACACGAGGTCCTGTTCCCGTGTTATGTTGCACGACCGATTTCTGCATTCCTTTACCTCCTCGAGGCAGAAGGCGATATATGCCATGCAAAGCCTAGCCAGCCGTTCGTGCGCATCTTCCATGATGATGTGATACAGTGGCAACTTGGCCTCAACGAGCTCTCCAACGAGATACTCCTATACATTTCTGGTGAGTGTCTGAACGGGAAAGGGTTCACTCTTTCGATGGGCGCAGCTCACCTTGACACTCATATGAGAGAGGGTGACGATATCGGTTTCTGTGTGGTGAATCACGAGGCTCCTGCTGACTTCCAAGAAATCAACACCTTTTATCAGGATGAATCCAGGGTCTAACGCGCGCCGTATAGGGTCAATCGTAATCGCTTCAAGAAGTTCGCGCAATCGCATCGGCCGCAGGGCGGCCACTAGCCACATCAATCCACGGCGCACTACACGCGAATCCGGAAGCCGCCTGTCAATAGCAATAAGAATCCTTCTATAGGTCTCTTCCAGACCTTCCGGAAGGCTTTCGAGCACACTCCGAATTTCCAATACCGATGTACACTTGTCGAGCGTGTCGATCTGACATTGTACCCAACGAAACCTTGCAAACGAAACCATCAGTCTAGTCATTGAACACATGGATCATTACTTCTTACATGCCATCTGCATTTGCGCACAATCTAGATCGGATCTCCTCTTTCAGCCTCTCGTCGAATGTTCTCAACCAATGCCGTGAGTCGATCTGTCTCGTGACATGTAGTAGGATATCAGCCGACAATTCGTGGACCATTGTATCCATCGATATGCATGGAAGATGAGAAAGCATCTGGATGACGTTCTGCAGAGGTCGACTTGTGACAAACATCCGTGTGTCACCGCTGCTCATGATGAGGCCATCGAGGAGACTCTCCACCTCTCTACACTCATCGAGTCCGTCGACGACGACTACGGGCTTGCGAGGGCATAATCTTGCGACCTTGGACAGATACTGTGACAGTCCTTTGATGCTGTAGAACGGATCTATACGAATGTCCGCGCCATTGAGTAGCTCATCGAGCAAGTCTTCCGGGTCAATGATAACGTCACAGAGCTGTGCTGTCAACTGGGCGAGAAGGGACCGCATCACCTCTACAGCGCTCGTAGATCGTCTGGTCCTAAAATCAGAATAGAAGTAGGCGAGGAGTTCCCCGTCCTTCTTCGTCTTGTGGAGGTCGTTGATGACGGACGAGCTACTCGCGAGGTCAGCAACTCTACCTCAGTAATAGATAGCCTAAACGCACGCCAAAACTGATTTGCCGCCACCAGCTGCGATCCAGTTCGCGTCAGTAACAGAACCATTCAGATTATCGAAGGTGACACCTTTTCCCTGCAACCACAGGAATGAGTCTTTCCCCTCCCTCCATGATCTGTATGCATCTGTAGCAGATAACCACATGCATGTATCGGATTGACGTATCGATGACGTTTCTCTATGTTTCTCGGAGCAATTCAATGCGTCCAGTACTTTCAACAACTTGTTCAGTTTCTGAGCTGGGTGGGGAATATCGTGAATGAGACCGGTTTGTGCTGCCAGTGACTTGCACGTACAAACAATTTCCTTCCTCTGGTCTTCCATCGCAATATCTTTCGTTGAAGCGGTTTGGTGTACCTCCTGGTCTTGCACACAAACCTCTCTGATGTAATTGAAGATCAGCTGAGAGCACGACCTGCCAGTGGTCACGCCGTCACAACACTCACTCGGCTTTAGAAGGCATAGTCTGTCTGAGAACCGCCCTCTCATAGTTCCTGTGCAATGCAATCAGGCATGAGCTCGTCGAAATACTCTACACTCACCAGATGTCAGTCGTGAGCAAGAAGTGAAAATGAGCTTTGTGGGTATGGAAAAGTCCAATGGCCGTATTCATGTCGTTTTCTTGATACCCGGATCTCGTTGGGGTGAACCCAGAGAATGCCTGTGCATCATGATCGATGTTGAGCAGTTGCTCCATCTCTCGCATCGTGTCCAAACACGTTTCGGGTTCAGGACCGGACAGCCAGTCCATCAAGCGGTCATCCAGTATGTACTGACGACGCAGCAATGGATCGTCGAAAACGCCGAGGATGGCGCGTGAAGCATCGGCGATTGTTTGGAACTCGAATTCGAGCCGAATGAGAGAGTGCTGTCGGACTTGTCTGACGCCTCTGGTAGTGGAATATCGAATTGTGGCGTTTTGGACGTGCTGCGCAGCTAGCACGATGGAGTGTAGGATACTCTTTGCAGAGTCCATAGAGTAGTGTTCTGGGACAGTCCAGGCTGAGTCCTGTCAAGTTCACTGCTGTACCATGAGACAGGCGGTGCAACCAAATAGACGCCTCCCACCGTTTTATGTAAATTGGATACAGATATCTTACTTCGTGTCAGGCTGTCACAATCCCATTTGGATAGGGTCTTGACCTTATCTGCTCTGCGAGCTAAGTAAGAAACAAGCGTACCCTTGACTGGGTGGTTAGGAAGCTTTGTGAATTATATAGAAGGTCGAACTTGTTGGGTGTACTCTTCAATTGGGGACTCTTTGCAGGCTGAAGTATTGAAAAATGTACTCAAGTGACAAGAGAGTTCACTCAAAATGCCAAAGTATGTAGTAAATAATCCACCATTCGCACAAATAGTAAGTAAATCGGAACGTAGTACATACGTACATAAGCGATAGATGTGCAATCAATCCAAGGGCAGGTTGCGATAGATCGATTCCCTCGCCAGTTTCTCTCTCAGAACGATGACTGCTTTTTGAGTGACTGACTTATCCCGAGCACTTCGTACTATCGCCTTATCCGTCTCCGTCATCTCTGCACGTAGTTTTAGCTGATTCTCCTTATCTGCGCGTATGTGCGTGTTCATGAACCTGATTGAAACATTTTAACGAAGACATGGCAACGGAAATCGACGTTGCTTACTCCATGCATGAAGCAACCGTCATCGGTTTCTCGAAGCTTCCACCAGTGAGTGCGGAAAACATCATGAAGGGTTCTTTCTTTCTTGCCAATATCATGGGGCCAGGATGGACGGGGAGAGGTATTGTGATCGAAAAGTCACTGTCGTTGTTGACGAATTCAAGGAGTCCAAGTGGATTGTTGCGATGTGCGGGATCACTGTTAGCTTTCTCTCTCTCACTGCGCCATAACGTGTCACGCATTTTGGTGAGAGGAGCATATCCCGATTGACCTGGAATATGGGAGTGAAAGCGATTGACTTGAATCATCCCTTCCATTTTCTCAGGCGTGGGCTCATTGGTGAGGAAGAGTTTGGTAAAAGAAAATACATCAGAGGGCTCGACGGCGATGTCAACGCGGATCATGAATGGGACTTTGAATCCAATCTCCTTTTTGTCGTTGACAAGGTCCAAGTCAAGCGCAGCGCAGACCTGGAGCGTGTTGACAAGCATGACGTTGCAGACCAAGGTTTCTACGAGCTTCTTGACCCCCTTGGGACGCTCAGCTGGGGTGCACCAAGTCTTGTGACGAGGCCTAACGAGCGGTGAGTTTCAGAAGAAGAAACCGTGTTTCTGCTATTAGGATACCAGTCTTTCTTCTGACAGTCCTTCGAACAGTACCACACGCTTTTGCACTGCGAACAACGCGGTCGAAGCTTCTGCAAGAAAAATAGAATAGTATGCTTACCCTTTGACATGTCTGCAACTTTGGGCGAGCCGTATAACATGTGGTGCACTGCACTTGAAAAGCGCTCCTGTTGGCCTTGATGAGTTCCCGAGGGGTAGCCATCATACGGAATAACTCTTGATTGAGAGGGTGAGTCGCGTGAATGACATGAATCTCCTTAGAATCCATCGCGTCCGAGAAGTTGAGTGGTGATGGACTCGAGTGTTATGGAAATCGCACTTGTTGGAGGGAAGTAACAAGTTCAGCAGTCGACCAATCACGAGTCCATCTAGAATTTCGTGGGAAACTGTGAGTGGGTCAAAATTTTAAGACAATGTCTTCCACTGGCCTCTATCAAGCTTCAAGCATCATCAAGCGGGCCTGCACTCAGCATCAGTGTCACAATTTTCCCGTGTTCTCAATGCAGGTGTTTACGATTTGCAGTGTTTCCAAACTTGAACTGTGCACCCGAATACCCTCGACGGACTTTTCTTTCTGGTATTGGAGGGTCGTTAGGAGGGGTGCGAGTAGTTCATCGACACTGGCAGTAACGACTTGGGAGGTTTTTCATGTCAATGCTCTGGAGCTGGGCGGCCCGGGCGGTCCGGTATTCCACAAGCATCCCAAAGCATTTGCCACTTACCTCAGCCGCTCGCATAGTAGCTGTTGGTCGCGGTGTAAGGTGTTCTATTTTACTATTAGAATGGTAACATTAAGATAATTTTATGTCCTGTTGTAGTGCAGTTGCGTATAATTATCAAACTTTGCCAACTGGTTTTCCCAATGCGATCCGTATGATCCACTTTGACGTTCTTTGTCGTATGTGTATTTTCTCCACGAACAACATGCAACTTATTTTCGCACCTTTTAAATTCACAGGACTACTTGATTGTGGGGGTTAGGAATTTCCAACGTCGGGAGTAAGTGCTACGGGCACCGGCCTCACCAAAGACCTTACGATGACGTTCGTGGGCTTTGTTGAACTTCGTTGAGTGCACACTGCAGTCGGGCTTGTCGACGCCCATAACAAACTCCACTCTCTACCGATATCCGCATGGAAAACCCTCGCGTCGACGTAAAATTAGGCGCTCGGCCGCTTCCCTCGGTCCCGCACGCAAGAACTCCCAGGTGCACCTCGCAGATCTTCCTAGATTCCAGTCCGACATCCGCCAATATCGTGTTCCAACGCCGAGGGGCCCGATCCATTGTCTCATTGCCCTTGTGAATATTTTGTTTTCCCAGTTGGAGCATTGTGGGGACTCGCAAGCCATTCACTATTCCAGTATTTTCCCTCCATGGGCACTATATTCTTCCACCGGGCCGCCAGACCCTTCAGACGAAGATATGTAGTATAAGAGAGGCAGCATGGTCGTCTCTGGTGCCAACGAACACTCGGGTGTTCAGCTCACAAAAGGATGTTCCCTTTACTCGCTCTTGCTTTTCTCTGTACGCTTGCCAACGCGGCGACATTGTCCAGTCGCTGCGTGGGCACGATCTTGTCGCTCACTGACGTGAGCACCGCAGTTCAGTGTACGACGGTGAACATCAACGCGTTCACTGTACCAGCCGGGCAGACGTTCAGCCTCGACCTGTTGAACGGCACGACTGTCAACGTTTGTGAGTAATCTCATGAGTAGCATTTTCTTGCGTCGGATCGGCTAACGATTCCCTCCACCAGTGGGAGAGATCCAGTTTGGAAACCTAAGCTGGGCTGGTCCATTGTTTGAGGTCAAGTGCGTCGAGTTCTGGTTTGCCAAACGCGGTTGCTGGTTGACTAACTTTTGAGTTGTCGGTGGCAGAGGGTATGACATCACGTGTGAGCCTACTTGGAGTATTCTTTCAGCTCAATGCCAACGTTACACTTCCAGTCAACGGGAACGGACAAATATGGGATGGCGGTGGACCTTTTTACTGGGTAAACGAGTCTGCGCTTGATTGTGCGGTTTGTCAATTCCTGACCCATCGCAGGACGGTCTCGGAACCAATGGCGGCATCACGAAGCCCCATCCAATGATGAAGTGTGTACATTTTACCGAAACGATGTCATCCCCAACTTGATGGATATTACAGGATTGAGATTTCGGGCACGTTGTCTGTACGCGAGTCCAGGCTGAATGGTATCATCAACTGACATTACTTTAGGATGTTCACGTTGTCAATGCGCCTGCACAATGTTTCTCCTTAACCAATCCGGGCCCGCTGGTCGTCAGCGGTATCGTTGTTGACGACAGTGAGCGCTCGATTTCCTCGTGACTGACATGTCCCTCAACTTTTCGACGTGAATGAAGGTCAAGGAGATTACCCTAATGCTAACAGCAGCGGCCTTCCTGCTGGTAAGGGCATTCGCGTTTTATGCAGATGGAACTTGAACATTGAGCCAACCCACAGGGCACAACACTGACGGTTTCGATGTCAGTGGCAGCAATCTTGTTGTCGAAAAAAGGTGAAATGTGTTCTGCCCTGTTATTATGGACATAGCATTGACACAAAGAACGTACAGCATAGTGATCAACCAGGTCCTCGGAATTATTTCCTGGTTGCTCAGAGGACTTCGTTGACTCGTCTTGCATACAGGACGATTGCTTGGCTATCAACAGGGGTGGGAACATTGTATTCCGAGACAACTACTGCAGCGGTGGTCACGGAATATCCATCGTACGAGGTCTTAGTCGGTCGTTTCAATGCAGAGAGCCTCATGATTTCAAACCACAGGGCTCGATCACTTCCAACGTTGTCGTCGAGGGTGTCGTCGTTCAGGGCAACATAGTCATCAACAGGTGCTTTATTATCGATACTGAAGGATATACATTACTCACACTGAATGAACGGTACTTAGCCAACAAGCGTTCCGCATCAAGACCGACGAAGTTGCGACGAACAGTAGCGTCTCCAACGTGACCTACAGCGTAGGTGGAATCCGCTGCGTCTTTGACCAGAGAGTTGGTGCTCATCGTTCATTACCAGGATAACATTGCGACCAACTGCGCCTCGTACGGTGTACTGATTACTCAGAGTTATCCCGCTTCTCTCGGGACTCCCGGAAATGGCGTCATCATATCTGTAAGTGTCACTGTTGAGTGAGAAAGCGAATACTTATTGGATGCTACTGAAAGGACGTCGATTTCTACCCTGGAACGACCACATTGACTGCCGCCAGTAATGCTGAAATGGTTGCCGTGAACTGCGGTGCAGGTTCTTGTACTGGTATGATCGACGCGTTCAGACCACTCGAGCTAAATCAACATGAACTCATTGACGATTTCTGCAGGGACGTGGAATTGGTCGGGATTGAAGACGAGTGGTGGTGAGGTCGGCCCGATGAATAACATCACAGTTATCACTGGTTATGTCCAGTAGTCTGTTTAGGTGGTTATCTTTATTTCGTGAGTGGAGATTCCGATGTCAATGTGAAGGATAGAGCGAAAAATCACCCAACGGGCTGCGGATCATTAACCACCAGCAAGGAGCTCAATCGCACACGGACGAAATCCAATATTATGACTATTTTCTCAATTCATGCACAGTTCATGCAAACAAGGTC
>JBBPRX010000425.1:0-15439 GCA_038093195.1 Boletus fagicola
GGGAAGATTGATGAGGAACAGTGTCAGAAATGGATAGAAAGCATGCCCAGAAGGGTTGAAGCAGTTATCAAGGCCAAAGGAGCTCATACCAAGTACTAGATATCTAGATTTTTACAAAGTCAAAAAACTGTCTGCATGAGTCATTGTTTTGAAATGGCTGTCATTTCATCAAACCTTATTCAAATCTCTTTACCCTTGCACCGATAGAAAGCCAAGGGTATGTGCTTCATTTCATACACTTAGAGCTTAGGGCTAGGATTAGGGGTTATTGCGGATTATTGAGTTTAGTGCAAAATGACCAAACATGCGGACAGTTTTTTGAGCCACTGTATGTACATACAAATGTAAGACTGTATTACGAGTGACAGGGACAGTGTTGCCCTGCATGTTTTGTCCTGCTATCTACATACGAAAGGTAAGCGAGGCATCAGGGCTGGCTGACTTTGTTGCAGGAATGAGCTTCTACCTAATGAAAGCTTCAAGATGGAGATAGTGCCTAGGTGGGTCTGGCAGTTATGAGTCTGGTGGCCTCAAAGAGGTAATACAAGCAATCAGTGAGATGGCACTACTGCCAATGGAACTCAACAACAGTAGCCTCTATCAGGTTAACCAGACCAATGTTGGGGCTGTTGGATATGATATGAGCTGCTGAGTGAGGAATATGGCCTGTTAAGCAAAGTTGGCATTGACCGTGAGAGACTTACCATTTAACATGATCTTTCCAGACTGGAGCTTGTGCCATTCTTGGTGTGAAGGCTGACTGATGTCTATAAGCTGCTGAGTGAGGAATACTGTATGGCCTGTTGAGCAAAGTTGGCATTGACTGCGAGAGACTTACCATTTAGCATGATCTTTCCAGACTGGAGCTTGTGCCATTCTTGGCATGAAGGCTGGTTGATGTCCTGGAGGTTATAAAAACAAAACTTGTGTAGGATGAGGTCATTGAAAAGGTCTTGCTTGCTGTGAGGTGGGCACAAGCTGGTAATACATGATGGATGATTCAAATAATCCATCACAAGGGAGAGCAATGAGGAAGGGGGTGTTGCCACAGATGACCTCATGGGGCGAGCATGAATGCAGATATGAATGGTCAATGACCTGACAATCCCCGAGTGGTCAGAAAATGGGGGGCGATAAGGGAAGGGAGGGTCATCATCGATGACCTTGAAGGTGAGCATGAATGCAGATATGAAGAGTCAATGACCTGACGATCCCTGAGCAGTTGAAAAATCAAGGTACACAAGGAAATGATGAGGGAGGGAAGGTGTCATCATAAATAACTTTGTGTTAAGACTACTGCTGGTGGCAGAGTCTAGGCAAGTGACTTGACTGTGTAGACTTGACTGTGGTTCACAAACCAGGTGATAGCCTGACTCATAAAGGCTAGTCAGTATCTGTGAAGACAAAAGGAAGACAGGTTGTCCTCAGGGGTGGACAGTGAGAGTAGTTTGGATTGAGCTATGTACAACTGCTGAGGGGTGACTGTGAGGTCCTTCCTTGGGTTTGATGGGCCCAAGGGGTGTCAACAAGAGCAGGGGTGGTCAACGGTTGACCAGATGGTGGGTGAGGTAAGAGGTGCCAACTCTATAAGAACACGATAGGCCAAAGAACCTAAAGGTAATGACCAGGGTCGACCTAGTGAGGGAGCTAGACCCAGGGAATGGTGACTCTCCAATAGAGGGAGTCCAACCACTGGCAGAGGAGATACCCTAGAGATGGTCACCCTAGGGGAATGAAGAATCTGTGAAGGAGTTGAGCTAGGGACAAGGTTAATCCTAGTGAAAGGTCAACAATGATGTCTGGGGGCAGCCCAGAGAGGAGGGGGTTTGCGAGAGCGATGAGAGTGACGAGCACTGAGTGAGTACAAGTGGGAGGAGATCACAGGGAGCTTGAGCCTCAAAGGCTGAAGGCTGACTTACTATCCTTAGTAGAGTCTTAGACTAGCACAAGGGCTTGTGCAGTCAAGAGTACACAGGAATGAGTAGGTTCAAGTTGGAGAAGCATTACAGGCAGAGCTCTAACTTATATACTACTATAAGACAATTAAGGGCAGGTCGCCTGAATATATGTAGTAAGGGTCTTTAGGGCAGGAGAGAATGCCCTGAAAGGAAAGACACATCATGTCACGAGAAGTCATGAGGTTACGCATCAGGGGACGAGGCAGGGAGAGATGTGTTGCGTCGTAGGAGCACGAGGCTGTGCATTGAGGGCAAGATGGAAGAGAAGGGTGAAACTGGAAGGAAAGCTGTGAGGACCAGCTCATGGGTGAACCTGGATCAGAAGGCAGTGGGAATAGCCTTCAGGAAGGATAGGATCAATGATGCTGTGGATATAGCGTCAAGGGAGGCTGTGGGGGGACAGCACTCAGGTGGAATCGGTGCGAGGGCTATGGGGAATAGCCATCGGGAGAGGATCCAAGGGAGGAGTCTGAGAGAGCGACTATTGGAAGTAGTCATTGAGGGGGAGTCCATGACAGGGATCAAGGGGGAGGATCTGGGGAGGGTCTGAGAGAAGACTACTGGGGGTAGTTATCTAGGAGGGAACTGTAGTGGATCAGAGGGTAGGTCTTCCAGAGTAGTGTCAAGGGTGAAGGGTCTCCATCAATAATCATGACTCTGGGTATGCAAGAAGGAAGTGAAGGAGAGTTGCTTTAGGAAAAAGTGTGCCCAATCGTAACACCTTGGATGTGAGCATGAGAACAGTTGGTGACCCAATGATCCCCAAGTGGTCAGAAAACTGAGGTACACAAGGGAGCGATGTGAGAGGGGGTTGGATTTTAAGTTAGATTTGTGCACTCACAATGACCTGACTGTTATGAATGGATACACTTTTTCCTAAAGCGGCTCCCCTTCGCTTCCTTCCCACATACCCCAAGTCATGATCTCTGATGGAGACCCTTCATCCTTGATGCTACACTGGAAGACCTACCCTCTGATCCCCTGTGGTTCCCTCCTAGACAACTACCCCCAGTAGTCTTCCCTTGGACCCTCCCTGGATCCTCCCCCTTGATCCCTGTTATGGACTCCCCCTTGATGACTACCCCCAATAGTCACTCTCCCAGACTCCTCCCTCAGATCCCCTCCCGATGGCTATTCTCCATAGCCCTTATTCCAACCTCACCTGAGTGCTGTCCCCCCACAGCATCATTGATCCTACACTTCCCGAGTCATTGCCCAGATGATCCTATCCTTCCCAAAGGCTATCCCCACTGCCTTCTTGATCCTGGTTCACCTGAGAGCTGGTCCTCACGGCCTCTCTTCCGGTTTCACCCTTCTTTCCATCTCGCCCTTGATGCATAGCCTCATGCTCCTACTCAACATGATGCATCTCTCCTTGCCTCGTTCCTAGACACGTAATCTCGTGACCTCTTATGATGTGATGTGTCTTTCCTTTCAGGGCATTCTTCCCTACCCTAAAGACTCTTATCATATCTGGGCGACCTGCCCTTAATCATCTCACAGTAGTATATACTGTAAGTTAGAGCGCCGCCTGTAATGTCTCTTTAACTTGAACCTACTCATTCCTATGTACTCTTGATTGCACAAGCTGTTACGATTGGATACACTTTTTCCTAAAGCAGCTCCCTTTCACTTCCTTCCCACATACCCTAAGTCATGATCCCTGATGGAGACCCTTCACCCTTGACGCTATTCTGGAAGACCTACTCTCCGATCCTCTGTGGTTCCCTCCTAGATGGCTACTCCCAGTAGTCTTCCCTTGGACCCTTTCTGGATCCTTCTCCTTATTCCTGCCCTGGACTCCCCCTCAATGACTATTCCCAATAGTCGTCCCTCAGGACTCCTCCCTTGATGCTGTATCCACAGCATCATTGATTCTATTCTTCCCGAGTCATCGTCCAGATGATCCTATCCTCCCTGAAGGCTATTCCCACCTTCTTCTTGATCCTGGTTCACCTGAGAGCTGGTCCTCACAGCCTCTCTTCCAGTTTCACCCTTCCTTCCCATCTCACCCTTGACGCGCAACCTCATACTCATACGTGACACGACACATCTCTCACTGCCTCGTCCCTTGACATGTAACCTCATGACTATTTGCCATGCGATGCATCTTTCCTTTCTGGGCATTCTCCCCTGCCCTAAAGACTCTTACTATATCTGGACAACCTGCCCTAAACCACTCTCATTTAGTATATAAGTTAGAACTCAGCTGTGATGCTTCTCTAACTTGAACCTACACATTCCTGCATACTCTTGACTGTACAAGCCCTTGTGCTAGTCTAAGACTCTACTAAGGACAGTAAGTCAGCCTTCAGCCTTAAAGGCTCAAGCTTCCTGCAATCTCCTCCCACTTGTACTCTTCCAGCACTCGTCGCTCTTGTCGCCTTCACCTACCCTTCTCCTCTCTGGGCCACCTCCAGATATCATTGTCAATCTCTCACTGGGATTAACCTTGTTCCCAGCTCAAGACCCTCTCACTCAACTCCCCTTGCTCGTCCTATAGAGCTCAACCTTGAGCTAGGTTTAGGACCATCTCTAAGAGTCTAGCTCCCTCACTAGAAAGACTCTCATCATTACCTTTAGGCCCTTCAGCCTATCGTGTTCTCATAGAGTTGGTGCCTCTTACCTTGCCCACCATTTGGTCAACCATTGACCACCTCCACCTTTGTTGACACCCCTTGGGCCTATCTACCCCAAGGAAGGACCTCCTGGTCACCCCTCAGCAGTCATAGTCCAACCCAGACTACTCCTACTGTCCACCCCTGAGGACATTCCATCTCTCCTTTGCCTTTACAGATATCAACTAGCCTTACAAGTCAGGCTATCACCTGGTTTGTGACCCACAGTCAAGTCTACGCACTTGAGTCACTTGTCTAGACTCTGCCTCCAGCAGTAGTCTTAACACAAGCCCTCATGCTAGTCTAAGACTCTACCAAGGATAGTAAGTTAGCCTTCAGCCTTCAAGGCTCAAGCTCCCTGCGATCTCCTCCTGCTTGTACCCTTTCAGCGCTTGTCGCTCTCATTGCTCTTGCCAACCCTCCTCCTCTCTGGGCCATCCCCAGATATCGTCGTTGACCTCTCACTAGGATTAACCTTGTCCCTAGCTCAAGCTCCCCTCACTTGGCTTCCCTCACTCACCCATCAGAGCTCTACCTCATAGAGCTAGATCTTAAGCCATCCCTTTTGTCATCTAGGATGACCCTGTTACCTTTAGGCTTCTCAGTCTATAGTGCTCTCATAGAGTTGGCACCTCTTACCTCATCAACCATCTGGTCAACCATTGACCACCTCCGCCTTTGTTGACACCCCTTGGGCCCATCGAACCCAAGGAAGGACCTTCCGGTCACCCCTCAGCAGTTGTACAGTAGCTCAATCCAAGCTACTCCCACTGTCCACCCCTGAGGACAATACATCTCCCTTTTGTCTTTACAGATACTGACTAGCCTTATGAGTCAGACTATCACCTGGTTTGTGATCCACAGTCAAGTCTACGCACTCAAGTCACTTGTCTAGACTCTGCCACCAGCAGCAGTTTTAACACTGATGATCTCTGAGCAGTCAAAAAACAAGGGAGCGATGAGGGAAGGGGGGGTCATCATAGATGACCTTCAAGGCAAGCATGAAGGCAGATATGAACAATTGATGATCTGACGATCTCCAAGTGGTTGGAAAATGAGGAAGCGATGAGGGAAAGGGGTGATGGCGTGACGATCCCTCAGTGGTTGGAAAATCAAGGTACACAAGGCAGTGATGAGGGAGGGAGGGTGTCATCACAAATGACCTTGGATGCAAGCATGGGAACAGTTGGTGACCCAATGATCCCCGAGCAGTTGGAAAACTGAGGTACACAAGGGAGCAATGAAAGAGGGGGTTGGGTTTTAAGTTAGATTTATGCACTCATACTTGAATGACTGAGAGGGAAATGCATCATCTGGGGACTGGAAATAAGTGGGGAAGCAAAAAAAAAAAGTGATCATGATGATCCATTATCCTTGAGCAGATCGAGTCACACAATGACACTGGGAGCACAACATGTCTATATAGAAATAATGGATGGACAGTGAGAATGAAATAAGGCATCTTGTGACAAAAGGACTTATGTACCTGCCATGTCACTTCGCAAAGTTGATGGCCTTGTCACACAAAATTGAGAGTTGTGGACAGGAGGTGACAGATCTCTAAGTTCAATAGCTTGCATGCATGCCATGTTTGGGCGTTCACATATGGAGCCTGTACTGTTCAAAAGTGTGAAGGTAAATATGCCTGTTGAGGTAGAAATGCTGCACCTTAGCCAAGGCATGGCCATGTATCCAGTGAGGGGAAACTGCACCATGTGGGAACTTAGGTATCAGATGACAGTGCTGAACGATCCAATACACTGGAATAACTTCTGCATTAGGGAACTGCCACCTCATCAAGTGGCTAACACAAAACATCTTGGTATTGTTGTCATACAGTACAGTATGTCTGAAGGGGCTTGAACCAGTGGATGTAGGTGAGTGGATGAGGATAGTTGCTGAGGTGCGATGGTAGCCTGAAGATAGCATGGACCTCAGCTACATGCAGACCTGTGCAATGGTCAAATGACAGTTACAAATGACATTCATCAATGTACCATATAGACCACCTTGTTGTTGTTGTAGCTCTGGTATCGACGTCCACGAGGACAGTATTGTATCTGGCTAACATGGGTGGCTTGTGAACTCCATTGGAGCATTGTAGGTGAGAGCGTATTCTTGAGTTCATGTTCATTGCATCCTCCATTGGTGGCATAACAAGCACCAGGTTGCTGAAAATATGTACATATGCTTTCTTGGTGAAGTTGATGTGGAGATGCTCCAAGGTCTCAGTGTTGAGCCCATCTAGACTATCTAGAGTTCATATAGTATCAGCATAATGTATGAGAGAGTGGAGTTTAGGGATGTTGAAATGGTTCCAGCACCTGTTCTATGAATACAGCCTTCAGGCAGTGGACATCGTCCAGAGCATGTTGTAATGCTGCAAGGGTGTCATCCATATGCGAGTGATACTAAGCAAGATGGACAAAGTCCACAAGGTTGTAGGATGCCTGCAGGGCACATGTCATATCCCATATAATCCAATAAGTACAACTCCATTCCTCCGAACTCATTCTGTTCCTGTACATACGAACTCCGGTGCGTTCTCGCTTGAGACACAACTCCTGACCTCCGGACTTGTACCTTAGTTTCTCTCCACTCTCTTCCTCTCGTAAAGTATTATTGTTCTCTTCCTTATGGTTTAGTTCCGCACTCAGTACCTCTCCGATCCTGTGCTCACTTAGGAGCACAGCTCCGGCAACCTCAGTGTTCTGAAGATACTTACAAACCTTTACGACCTCCGTTACTAATCTCTTCCTCTGTCGTATATAAACCTCCGGTACTCCTCTGTATTTCCTCAGTTCGAATATCAATCAAGATAAACTCCTTTCTTCATCTGAGCCTTGACCGCTCCACTCTGACCCCTCCCTCGACTTAGTGTCCCCGACGCTTGAAGTCCTTAACTCCAACCCCCTCTGAAATCCGGGACACCTAGATGTTGACAAGGGCGCACCACATATGGTGAAGCCAAAGTCCTGTCCGACCCAAGTAACTCCACTCCTTCGGAGTTACCTCTGGAGTTTGCCCGGTCTTAACAGTATATTCGAACTCTACTTGTCATAAGTCTTAAACCCTCCATGGCTACGTGTACTACCAGATCTCGCACTTGCGCCTTAGGTACGAATCGCCCCCCATCCCCACAATACAACCCACTAAGCTTCTTCGGAAGTAGTTGACGAGGTCCAGAACTCATTGATCAATTCCATGGATTCTCCACCAGACACACACCCACATCCATCTCTCAAGGGCGTCCTCCCCCGGAGTCCCCTACTCCCGGAGGCCGCATTGTCGAGCTCAACGAAGAAGAAGACGCCAAGGCCTCTTCTCACAGTAGCCAACAATCAACTCAAAGAGTGTCCTCCTTCCAAACTCTGAATGCTGGTAATGCTCCAGGAGCTCCGGACTTTCCAGGAGACGACCCCGATAGTGATCCGGATGACAATGGTGATGACCCCAACTTCCATGTAAATGATGAACCGGACGAAGAGACTGATGATGAACACATCCCGTGAAACACTCTCGCCCTACTCGCCAACGCCATTAACAGTCTCGCCCATTCTACTCGCCGTCCTCCCTCCGACACTACCCCACGCACTAAAGTCCGAGAACTGGACCAGTTTGACACAACAGACCCCCGCAAACTCCGGGTCTTCTTAGTGCAATGTGAACTCAATTTCCAAGATCACCCTAGAGTGTTTAGCTCCGACCGCGCCAAAGTGACCTTCATGCAGTCATACCTCAAGGGCATGCCTCTGGAATTGTTCGAACTGGACCTCCCCCAGATGGAAGATCCAAACCAATGTCCATTCTGGATGGACAACTACAAGGAGTTCGTCCTGGAACTCCAGGCGAATTTTGGTCTGCACGACCCAGTCGGAGATGCGGAGCACCAGCTCGATCACTTGTCCATGAAAGAGGGACAACACATCAATAAGTATGTGGTCGAGTTTAATAGGGTTGCTTTGCAAGTCCATGGATATGGAGAAGGTGCCCTCCGACACCATTTCTATAACGGTCTGCCAGACCGCATCAAAGACGAGATATCTCGCATTGGGAAACCTCCGACACTCTCCGAGCTTCATCACCTCGCTCAGGCAATCGATGCGCGCTACTGGGAGCGCAAGTCCGAGATTAGCCGTCAGACGAAGACTCCCTCCACCCAACCCTCTTCTTCTAAACCCTCCGAGAAATCATCCACCTTCGCGTCTACCTCCGCCCATCCCTACACCAAGGAGTCTAAGGACTCCAAAGGCAAAGGCGCTACTACCTCTCCGAAACCAGACCTGTCATCTAAATTAGGGAAAGATGGCAAGCTCACCTCGGAAGAGCGAAAACGCTGCTTTGATAACAAGCTATGTATGTTCTGTGGTTTCGCTGGCCACATGGCAAAGGATTGCCCAAAGTCTACCTCCCGGGCAGCTAAGGGTCGTGCAGCTATGACCACCACTCCGGAAACCAAACCAGAGGTCTCCACCTTGGAGGCAAAAAAATAGTCTGCAACCTCTCTGACTCCGCACGGACAGAAGGTTGTGTTGAACCTGCCTGTGCACCTAAGGAGATCTGTCTCAATGCGTCTGCTCTTTCAGACTCTAAGTCGCTTATGCCCTCAGTCACTTTAGTATCTTATCCAATATCTCCATTCCCTGCGCTTGTAGACTCCAGTTCCTCCAACTGTTTTATCGATACAGCATTTGTTAATAAAAATGGACTTTCCACCTACCCCGTACCTCCGCTCCAACTCTGCCTCTTCGAAGGAACATCTAACAGCACTATCACCCAAGCCATTAACCTCTCCATCCATTTCCCAACCGGTGACATCACTCCGACGACATTCTATGTCACTCCGCTGGATTCTACCTGTTCTCTTGTTCTAGGACACAACTGGCTCACCCGCCACAATCCATTGATTGATTGGGTTTTGAGCAGTATATCATTCCATACACCTGAACAGCATCTGCCAGCACCTTCGAGCTCTCCTCCGAAGCCTACAGAACCACTTCCTCTGGCTGAACCCACCCCTGATCCACCGCGTTTCTCCGATCGCAAGGCTCCGCCCATCGCACTTGTCAGTGCACCTGCCTTTGCACTAGCTTGCCACCTTGAGGGCTCCGTCCAGTTTAGCCTGCAACTCCGCCCTCAGGAGTGTGATCTCCGCTCCGCTTCCATCACCCCTCCTGAACAGGTCGATCTCTCCGGAATCCCTCTGGAGTATCACGATTTCTCTGACATGTTTAGCAAGAGCAAGGCTTCCACCCTTTGCCCACATCGCGAACATGACCTAAAGATTGACCTAGAGGATGGAGCATCCCCTCCATTGGGCACTACCTATTCCCTCTCCCCATCCAAACTCGGCTCTCTCCGTGCCTTCCTCGATGAGCACCTAGCAATGGGGTTCATTTGTCCCTCCTCCTCCACTCACGCCGCTCCGGTCCTCTTCGTCCGCAAGAAGGATGGTTCCCTCCGTCTCTGCGTCGACTTCTGAGGACTTAACAAAATCACGAAGAAAGACCGCTATCCCCTTCCCCGCATCTCCGACCTCCTAGACACTCCGAGCTGCACCAAAATATATACCAAGATCGACCTCCGGCATGCATACCACCTAGTCCGCATTGCCGAGGGAGATGAATGGAAGACGTCCTTCTGGACGTGCTATGGCTTGTATGAGTGGCTGGTCATGCCTTTCGGCCTCACGAATGCCCCTGCAGCATTCCAGCAGTTTGTAAACACTATCTTCGCTGATCTCCTCAATGTTTGTGTTATAGTCTACCTGGATGACATTCTAATCTACTCCGAGGACAAAGCTTCCCACAAAGAACATGTCCGGAAGGTCCTCCGGAGGCTCTGTAAACACAACCTCTATGCCAAACCAGAAAAATGTGAATGGTCCACGGACTCCACCAAGTACCTCGGCTACAACATCTCCCCTTCCAGTCTCTCTATGTCTTTGGACAAGGTGCAGACTGTGCAGGAGTGGCTGGAACCTCGGAAAGTCAAGGACATCCAGTCCTTCCTCGGTTTCGCAAACTTTTACCGTCGCTTCATAGCGAACTACTCCAATATCGTTGTTCCTTTGACTCACCTTACTCGTAAAGGCACTCCGTGGAACTTCTCAGACGACTGTCATTCCACCTTCTGGAAGCTGAAGGAGGCCTTCACTACAGCTCCAATCCTTACTCACTGGGCTCTGGATGCTCCGATGATCATAGAGACTGACGCCTCTGACTACGCCATAGCTGGTATCCTTTCCATCCATTGCCCAGATGAAGAAATTTGGCCAGTCGCTTTCTTCTCTCAGACCCTCACCGCTCCTGAACTCAATTATGACACCCATGATAAGGAGCTCCTCACCATTCACAAGTCCTTTCGGACTTGGCGCCACTACCTTGAAGGCTCCGGTACTCCAATCGACATCATCACCGACCACAGGAATCTCGAGTATTTTGCGACTACGAAGCTCCTGACTCGCCGGCAAGCCCAGTGGTCGGAGTTCCTCTCCCAATTCCATATGATCATTCGTTTCTGCCCCGGACGGCTTGGCATGAAGCCCAATGCCCTCACTAGACGCTGGGACATCTACTCCAAAGAGGGGGATAAGGACTATGCTCGCGTCAACCCCCACAACTTCCATCCAGTATTCACCCAGGAGCAACTCGCTTTGTCCCTACGAGCAACTTACCTCACAGCCCCAGTACTCCGGGCTAGTACCTTGTTCAACATTGAGCAACTCCATAGTGATATACTCTCCGCACTCCCCTCTGACCAGCTGGCTGAACTCCACATGTCCGACACCCCCGACTCATGCTGGTCTGTTGACGATGACGGATTCCTCCGTCTTGACAACCGCATCTACATCCCCGATGCTAATGACCTCCGACTCCACGTACTCCGGTACAAACACGACCATCCCCTCTCCGGACATTTCGGCCAGAACCGGACATTGGAACTCATCCGTTGTGAATACACCTGGCCAGGAATCAGGACTTTTGTCAAGGAATACATTTCCTCCTGTACATCCTGCGCCCGCACGAAGGTTCCAAGACACCGACCATACAGGTTGCTGAAACAGCTTCCCATCCCCGAGAAACCATGGAACTCCATCTCCATGGATTTCATTGAACAACTCCCTGCATCCTCCAGATTTACAGCTATACTTGTCGTTGTGGATCGTCTATCCAAACAATGTATCTTCATCCCAACACACGACACAATTACATCTCCGGAGTTAGCAAAACTATTCCTACTCCACGTCTTCTCTAAGCACAGAGTCCCTTCCCACATCACTTCTGATAGAGGTTCGGAATTCGTGTCTCATTTCTTCCACTCACTAGGAAAAGCCTTGGACATCCACCTCCATTTCACCTCCGGTTATCATCCCAAGGGAGACGGTCAGACAGAATGTATGAACCAGATGCTTGAACAATACCTCCGAGTCTACTGCAATTACCAGCAAGATAACTGGTCCAAACTCCTACCCCTAGCGGAGTTCACATACAACAACTCTCCGAGCGCTACCACTGGTGTTTCACCGTTCTTCGCTAATAAAGGCTACCATCCCAACATCGCAGTACATCCTGAGCGTGATCTTACCTCTGAAAGGGCACAAGAATATTCCATTGACCTCGACTCCCTCCATCAATTCCTCTGTGAGGAGTTGTCTGCCACCCAAGAGCGATACCAAGGACCCACAGATGATAGACGAACTCTGGCTCCGGACTTTAAAGTCGGAGACCAGGTTTTCGTAAAAGCAAAGTACTTCCGTTCTACTAGACCCTCTAAGAAACTCTCTGAGAAGAATTTAGGGCCCTATATTATCATCGCTCAGGCAGGTTCCCACTCCTTCACACTCCGTCTTCCAGACTCTATGAAATCAGTTCACCCCATTTTCCACATCTCTCAGATAGAACCCACAATACCCAACACTATTCTGAACAGGGTACAACCTCCACCACCTCCGGTCGAAGTAGACAGAGAACCGGAGTTCGAGATCTCTGAGATTCTCGACTCCAAGATCAATCAACGAAGAAGGAACTGCAAGTTGCTCTACCTCGTACGATGGTCCAGCTACGAAGGAACTGACAATGAGACTTCATGATTACTGGCTACTGAACTCAGCCACGCCTCTGAACTTGTCAGTCATTTCCATCTCTGGTATCCGGCCAAACCCAGACCTCACTCCGAATCATGACGAGACAAAACTCTTACATTTTGCAAACGAGAGGCACTACTACACTTCTAAATCAACACTATCGTCCTCCCCACTTCCATCCCCACTCTCCTTTCCCTCCAACTTCTCTGCCGACTCCACCTCTTCCCTCATCTCCTCCAATTCCCCCTCACTCACCTCTGCATCCTCGTCCTCATCAGACTCCTCCTCCGAGCTCCACCCAAGTACCTCTTCCGCCTTTAGCCCCACCAGGCGCTCCAACAACCTGTTCTGGTTGTCCAGTCACCTGAAGAGCCCCACCATCAGGGCGCAGAGTTCTCCAGCGACCTGCTGGGAGGCCTGGGCAACCACCGAGCTCTCGGTGCTCTCCTCACGACGCTCCGGGTCCTTTGACCCGCTCACTTCTCCCTCTGTTCTCACTCGCTTCTTCTGCCCCCATGGCAACTCCTGCTCCGGCGCCCTCTTCCTCCGTTGCTCTGCTTTTTCCATGCCGGGCTGCTCGCACTTACTCATTGCCTTGATACAAGGCGTGCATGAAGTGGACTTGCTAGGCCCGAGCTCGCACTCGAAGCCATGGTCCATGCACCAGGTGCACTCTGCCAGCTCCCTCACCCTCTCCTTCCCTTTTCCTTTGGTGGTGCTCTGCTCCGCCCAGACCTGCTCGGCCTAGGACAGTCAGTGATGTTACACGAAACCATTAAACAACTCACCCTTTTTTTGGCCTCCTCCTCGGCCTTCTGGTGCTCGGCCTCCTCTGCCACCTTGCGTCTCGCCTCCACCTCTGCTGCCTTGCGCACCTCCTCCCCCTTCCTCCTCTCTTCCGCCACCCTCCACTCCTTGACTCTTCGTCGCCGCTCAGCGAACTTCACGGTGCACTGGTTGTCATTGTTGTCGGCGCACTCCGCCAGACGTTTGTTGGACCAGGATTTGATGTTGTTGTTGATGTCAGACATGGTGGTTAGAATGAAGAAGACCAGACACAGCACCATCAGACTTTATACAGTTCTGAGTGGGCACCACACAAAATTCCAATTCCAATGTTTTCCACTCCACATTATTCCTTGTATAGGCCTTCAGGGGTTCAGGCCTAAGTGGGGGATACTGTCATATTCCGTATAATCCGATAAGTACAACTCCATTCCATTCCCGTACATATGAACTCCGGTGCGTTCTCGCTTGAGACGCAACTCCTGACCTCTGGACTTGTACCTTAGTTTCTCTCCACTCTCTTTCTCTCGTAAAGTATTATTGTTCTCTTCCTTATGGTTTAGTTCCACACTCAGTACCTCTCCGATCCTGTGCTCACTTAGGAGCACAGCTCCAGCAACCTCAGTGTTCTGGAGATACTTACAAACCTTTACGACCTCCATTACTAATCTCTTCCTCTGTCGTATATAAACCTCCGGTACTCCTCTGTATTTCCTCAGTTCGAATATCAATCAAGATAAACTCCTTTCTCCGTCTGAGCCTTGACCGCTCCACTCTGACCCCTCCCTCAACTTAGCGTTCCTGACGCTTGAAGTCCTTAACTCTGACCCCCTCTGAAATCCGGGACACCTACTGTAGACGTTGACAAGGGCGCACCACATACGGTGAAGCCAAAGTCCCGTCCGACCCAAGTAACTCCGCTCCTTCGGAGTTACCTCCGGAGTTTGCCCGGTCTTAACAGCACATGGTTCTGCAATAGTACTGATGAGGGCACTGATGAAAACCCAGTTGAGCTGCTTGTTGTCAGAAGCTGTCCATTGCTTGACAGTCGAAATCCCATTCTTGAAGTGACGAAGCCCAAAAAAGATTGGCATGGTGCGAAACCATGCATCAAAGTGAGCCATCTTAGCGAGTGCCCCACACCATTTTTTGAGGTGGTCTTTGATGATACCCTGATGGAGTTGGTGGAGGATATCAGAGGTGATGCAGAGGAAAATATTGGTATAGGACAGCTTGGCCCAAAAGGGCAAGAAGACTGGGTGCAAGCCCTCAGTGATGAACTCAGGTGGATATTGGTTGGTGGCCTGAGCACAAAGGGTTTCCTTTGTTCAAGTTTGGTTGTGGTGTGGGAACTCAAGATTTGTGCCTTGTTCATTAGCTGGTACCAGGCACTTGGGGCATCAATTTTCAGTGCAGCATGACACCAGACACTACTCAGGGTGATTGCCAATAAATGCAGCAAGTAGTGGAAAGACACATCGAATGTAGCCATCTGTGCAAGCCATCTCCACACCCTGCCAACCAGCAGCCACAAGTGGCTGTAGTAGCAACTTCATGCAATAATGGACAAGGCAGTAACCGGCAACTGAATTATCTTCAAACAATGCCAGTTTTGAGACAGGTAAGTATCCTAACAATATGGATGCATGGCACAAGGGTTCATGGCAAACCTCTTTTGATATGTTTCCTACAGTATAGTCAAGTACACAGGCCACATGGTTTTGTCATGTTTGAACCACAACAGCTGTGTTTTATTGGATGCTAATATTACTGGTGCAATGGTCGCACCTGCTGGCAATTGTGTCTGAGCAATCATCAGGTATGTGTTAAGGTTGCTACTGGAGGTAGAACCTTGACAAGTGACTTGAGTGCGTAGACTCAACTGTGAGTCACAAACCAGGTGGTAGCCTGACTTGCAAAGGCTAGTCGGAATCTGTAAAGGCAAAAGGAAGACGGAATGTCCTCAGGGGTGGACAGTTAAGTAGCCTGGG
>JBBPRX010000426.1:0-15415 GCA_038093195.1 Boletus fagicola
AAGGAGAGACACGTTGTGTCGTGAGAAGTCACATGGCCCCAAACCAGACAACAGTACATTTGGGACTACAACACTGGTACCTTTGTACCTAATCTGACACTCCAACCCCCCGCTGTAGCACAGGTTGCACAGCACCAAGGACATTACCCGGGATGGCCCCTTCCCATTCCACAAGGCAACCCTCAAATTGCCCAAGCAACAGCAGTCAGTTACATGACACCGGAAGCTGAAGCGTTTTATAGGGACAAATTCGAAGTAGAAGCCAAGCAGCAAGCTGCACAGGCTTTAAAAGGACAGGGTTCGTAGGTGATGAGGGTCCCTGCGAACTGACATCATGTACTATTTCTTCTTCTTGCATTCACACTAGAACAATGGATGATAGTAGCAATACTTATAACGAAAACAGCCTAGTGGATTGCACCGATTCTGATTTTCCTATATGTACATTAGATGATGTTTTTTCCCAATACAATATTCATTCCGAAAGGGCGACTCCTGAGAGCGCGGTGCCAGAATTAAAACAAAGCATGCTTAATTCCCTGGTTCAGCAAGTAAAAAATTCTCCTATTTATAAATCCCTCAAAGAATCACCTCTCTCTCTCCACACCAGTACTCTGCCATTTGGCAGTGAACTATCACTTAAAATGAGTATTATGATGAAAAAAGATGGCCAATGGCATAACCAATGCATTCAGGCACTTTTGGATTCAGGTGCTTCTCATACCTTCATAGGCGAACAATATATTTTACAACATGGCATTCCTACTTCACAAGTAGATCAAATATTAGAAGTGAAAAATGCCGACGGCTCTAACAGAGCAATAGCCCAAGTAACTCACATGGTCACACTCATTATTACTATTCAAGGACACTCAGAAGTCATAGATGCTTACGTCTCACGATTGGGATCTCATCGACTAATCATCAGGTATGATTGGCTGTACTGGCACAACCCGAATGTCGATTGGGTGAACAAATCAATTTCCTTTCCCCATTGTACCCCTTATTGTAAACTCATGGGGCTTGGACCAGAGGTCATTTCTCCTTCTATTCGTGTAATTGAGGAAGGACTAAAAGAGAAGGTTCCCAAGACATACCATGAGTTTTTAGACATCTTCTCAGAAAAGGAATCAGAACGCATGCCCAAGTGAAAGCCCTGGGATCATGCTATAGATCTCAAACCCAATTTCATACCAAAAAAGGAAAGAGTGATTCCTCTTTCAGACATCGAAATGGAGGAGGTTTGAATCTTCATTGACAAAGAACTCAAAAAAGGGTACATAAGACCTTCTAAGTCCCCCCAAACTGTGCCTGTATTTTTTATTCCTAAAAAAGACAGAAAAAAGAGACTCGTTATGGACTATCGTTATTTAAATGAAGGTACCATCAAAAATGCGTACCCACTCCCTCTTGTTTCAACTCTCATTGATCAGCTGAAAGATGCCGACATGTTTACTACGCTTGATCTGCGATGGGGATACAACAATGTACGCATCAAAGAAGGCGATGAGTGGAAAGGAGCATTTGTAACACCAATTGGGGCTTATGAACCAACAGTTATGTATTTTGGAATGACTAATTCACCCCCTACATTCCAGCAAATGATGAATGATATCTTTAACGACCAATATGCTGTATTAGTAATCTACATCGACGATTGTATGATATTTACCAAAGGAAAAACTAAAGTAGAACACAAAAATATTGTAAAAGAAGTATTAACAAGGTTACAAGAGAATGATTTGTATGTTAAACCAGAGAAATGTGCTTTCTCAAAGGACAAAGTGGACTTTTTAGGAATGGTAGTATCTAAAGAGGGGGTCGAGATGCAGGAAAAGAAGGTGTCAGGAGTACTGGACTGGCCAACTCCCACACATCTCAAACAACTGCAGAGCTTCCTCGGACTCTGTAACTATTATCATTGCTTTATCAAAGGCTTTGCCGAGATCACTAGGCCACTCAATGACCTAACCAAAAAGGACACACTGTTCACATGGGGTCCCCAACAAAAAGAAGCCTTTGAAACATTAAAGAACAAATTTTGTGAAACTCTGCTCCTTGCTTACCCAGATTGGAATAAGGAGATGAGAGTAGAAACGGACACCTCGGACATAGCTACAGGGGCAGTTCTTTCCATAAAATGCGATGATGAACACTGGCGACCTTGTGCCTTTATCTCTCATTCTTTCGATAGTGCAGAACGCAACTACCCTATTTACAACAAAGAACTCTTAGCGGTTATTCGAGCTTTGGAAGAGTGGAGGCACTACCTAATCGGTAGAGAGGGTTTCGAGATTTGGACTCATCACAAGAATCTCGAATACTGGAAAAAGCCACAAACTCTATCCGGAAGACAAGCAAAATGGCCGCTTTACTCCAAGAGTTTAATTAATTATTTGTTTACAAACTGGGTTCATCGAATGGCAGAGCTGATGCCCTATCTAGGTGTCCGGATCATGGAGATGCTGTTCAAGATCATAACATGAACATCATGGTCCTACCACCTTCTTTATTTTTAAACAATGTTTCATTAGAATCTTCCTTTTTTGATACATTACAAACTGAGTCAATCGCCTTGGGCATTGATTCTATTCATGACTTCTCTTTCAATTACAATAACAATATTTTCAAAAATAACAAAAACAAAGTTTTCATCCCTCCATCCTTACATACACAACTTCTAAATATTTGCCATGACTCTCCAATTGGCGGACACTCTGGACAAGGATGTACCATACATCTTCTTACTCAATATTTCTCGTGGCCTGGTGTCACCAAGGACGTTAAACAATACATAGATAGCTGCCAAGCATGCGCCCTCACAAAGGGAAAGTCAACAGCACCAGCAGGAAAACTCATTCCCTTAACCGCTCCTAAACATCCATGGGAAGACATTTCTGTAGATTTTATTACCGGTCTACCACTGTCCCTTTCATTCACAGCAATTTGCGTGATAGTAGACCACTTCTCCAAAGAAGTTATCTTCATTCCTTGTTACGATACGGTTTCATCTAAGGACCTAGCTATTATTTTTAGAGACAATGTTTGGTGCATACATGGACTTCCCTCTACAGTAGTATCAGATAGAGGACCACAGTTTGTATCAGACTTTACCACACAGCTTTGCCACCTTCTTGGGATTTCTCAAAAGATATCCACTGCATATCACCCCCAAACCAATGGTCAAACAGAAAGAATAAATCGGGAATTGAAACAGTATCTCTGAGCTTACGTAGCTAAACGTCAAGGAGAATGGGCGAACTGGATCAAAACAGCTCAATTTCATCACAACAATTCTCTCACAACCGCCACCAGTACTATCCCCTTTGCAGTTACACGTAATTACGCCCCATGCATGGGATTTGAAGGAAGTGCCAAGACATTAGCTGGCGAATTCGTAGGAGAAATGAGTTGTTCACATAAAGAAGTGGAAAAACCTTTAGAGAATATGAGAGAAAGAATGAGGCACACAGCAGACAAAAGAAGGTCCAAAGCCCCGAAGTACAAAAAGGGTCAGCAGGTCTGGCTTTCTACAGACAAGTTGAAGTTACCTTATACGGCCAAGAAGCTAACCCAAAAATGGATCGGACCGTATGAAATCTTAGAGGTCCTTCCAAATGCGGTCAAATTAAAACTGCCAAAACACGTCAAAGTTCATCCCACCGTTAATATATCTCGTGTAAAACCATATCACCAAACATTACCTGGACAGCCCATATTACATCCAGATGCAATTGAGATAGACGAAGAAGGAGAAGAGCAGTTTGAAATAGATCATATTGCCGCATCTCGCTTCAAAGGCAGAGGTTTACAATACTTAGTTCATTGGAAGGCTTATGATGAAACAGACCACACTTGGGAAACAGCCAACATCATTAACACTGCACCAGAAGCAGTAGCTGATTTCCACACCAAAAACCCATCCGCTCCCCATAAACCTCGAGGACTTTCTATTGCCAATTTCCAATCTCTATTTTCTACATATGAAAACTTCACTAAAACAAACTTTCAGGGGACTTGTCTGGAATTTGAGTCTTAAAGAGGGGGTAGTGTTATGATACACAATATTTTCAAACTTTTTAATACACTTACCTTGTACCACATTTTACCATTCATTTCTCGATGCATGCACGTGACCATGGGAACACACATGTGATTAGATCTAAGATCCATGACATCATCAGCACGTGTATTTAATTTCCGCTCTTCTCTCACATGCTGCTTCTTTATTTCCCATCATCAATCTTCTATTCTCACGTTAGTCATCTTTATTACCAACTTCTCTCATGAGAAGCTTGGTCTGTGCACACACATGTACAGTATATAGAGTAGACACTTGACGACTGGAACCCCAGTCTAATCCACTTGTTCCTTATCAGAATTAAGGCGTGACTCTCTCCTCTTATCATCTCCCTATTTGGTCCTCCTCTGATTTTCACCTTTTCAGATTTGGTGTAATCTGCGAATAGCCTGGCCAGTGTTGCTTTTGGACTTAGTTCTGCAACAGTTATCTCTGAGCTTTACACTTCCAATGCCATGCTGGAAGAGCATGCAAGGATCCAGTCACTCCCATGCAAACCTGGATGTGATCTGGAGTCAGTTGTAGCTGTGATCATGTTGTGATCTGACTCCACACACCTCGCAAGCTTTGGTAATGCAGCTCTATGGCCAGTATACATGTTTATTGGGAATCAGTCGAAATATATCTGCATAAAACCATCTTCATTTGCAGCCCACCACCTGGCGTATATTCCAAAGGTAAGATGTCTTGTATACATTTGTTGGTATAATACATTATCAGCTACTAATGCTGATCCATAGCTATCAGACACAACCCAAGATACATATCAGAAGTCTTTTGGGGATAGTGCAATGGGCAGCTGTACTCACTCACTGCAAATGTGAGATTATGCAGGCGGTCTGGAGATTTCTTCTGGATGACAATTTTCTCCATGCCTATAAGCATGGCATTGTTCTCAAGTTCTCTGATGGAGTATCCCAGCAAATCTTCCCTCATATATTTACTTACATATTCAGCTGACTTTCCAGAAAAGTGAGCTTTCTTTCAAATATCAATTGTGGAATGTTACTGTATGGTGTTTCACAGAATTCTACTTGTGTGTATCAAGTTTCTTGTCCATTGTCCATGTCCCCAGTGTCTCATTGAGAAAAATTCTATTGAATGCCTTGGAAGAAAGAAAGACTGATGCAGAGAAAATCTGATGCTTGGGTGGATGATTCACAATGCCAAAGCTGGATTGAAAGGGCACGCAAAATGATCTTTGATGTGGGATCATCTGTGGTTAGCAAGGTGGTTGAAATGCTTCTCGGACCTCAATCACTTGTTCCTACCCAAGTAAGTCAAATTGGACAGGATGTATCATTGACTGAAATTTATGTACTAGAATGCATTCTTGGAGAAGCTCTCTAAATTTGGCTTCAATTTCTACTCAATGCTAGTTCCCGACTTCATGCACAAGTTTGAATTGGGTGTCTGAAAAGCTCTATTGACTCACTTACTATGAATTCTATATGCCAATGGTGGCGATACAATCCAGGAGCTAAACGAGCAGTAAGGAGATACTTTGGCATCAATATTTGATGATTGAAAAATATTAGCTATTATCAGATACCAACATTTGAACATGATACCATACAAAAATTCAGTGCTAATGTACATATCTGGACTCATGAAACTAGCAGCACATGACTTTGAAGACCTTCTCCAGGTACAATTCTACTACCATTCATCTCTATCTTATATTCTCAAGTTACTACTACAGTGTGCAATCCCCGTTTTTGAGTGTCTATTACCAGAGCCATTCAATGGAATTATCCTTGATCTACTGTTCAAGCTCACCACTTGGCATGCATTTGGCAAGCTCAGGATACACACCGAAACAACACTCTTTCATATCAACAATTCTACCACTCGGCTTGGTCAACTATTCCACAAGTTCCAACATGATGTTTGCAGCAAATTCCACACATATGACCTTTCACGTGAACTGGCTGCATGTGCCCAGAGACAAGGTATCAGAGCTCGAAAGGGAAAACAGAGAGGAAATAATACTTCCTCTGATGGCATTTCAAATAAACAACGGTTTTTCAACCTGTCAACATACAAACTCCACTCACTGGGGGATTATGTCAAGTCAATCTGGTGCTATGGGACAACAGATACAGTAACTACTCAACCCAAATTGCATGTTCTAGGCCTATACTGTGCTTCATCGAGCTGATTACATGACAGGGTGAACTGGAACACCAACATGTCAAGCAGCTTTACACTACAACAAACAAAATCAAGTTCACCCAGGGTATTGCCATGCAACAATGTTGAAAACAACTTCTTCATCGGTTGAATGGTATGGAAAAGCAGTCAATGGACATAAACTCAAATAAAGATGATCAACACCATGGTGAGATTGACAACAATGAAAATGAGCCATTTCTCCATTTTGTCAATCAGGAACCACTTCCCTACTGTGCTCCTGAGGACCAATATCAAATGTCAACCTCACAAAAGCATTATTGGGATATATTTGCTTGGTTACATGAAAACCAGGATGATCTCACTGTCAAGGTATGTCTGAGTGATACTGTATCTAGAACTTTGCATCTCACTTCCAATATCATTAGAATTTTCTCCCTCGGTTGAAAACACACTGTCCGAGTCACAGTTGGGCTGAATGAGCCAGCAAAATAAATCACTTAGCAGGAATTGAACCTGAGCATGTACTGTAGACTGTAACATAGCTTAACCACTAGTCCATGCAACCAACAGTAAGTAGCCTGGTGTGTCAACCAAGTATGGTGTCACCCTGCCACTGAACCATTTGCGACACCTCATCTAGTATCAATGGTGCATGTCTCTCAATGTGGATCTGTTGTCTAATCTACAGCAAAATCAAAGGTCTGCATAAAGGTCATCCTCATCCTTGTTATCTCCAACATTTTTGCCATCTTCTGCCCCCAGCCTGTCCTCTTCCACCAGTGGCTCCTCTTCAACAGATTCCTCGATCATTCTAGTGTGACTGTCTGGACAAGAATATGACAGGGATGAAGTTAAATTTTCTTTGTGAGAGCTCAACTCTGTATCTGTTGTACAGAACCAAATACAGTATACTGGCACAAAGTACTGCATGTAAACTACACCAGCTATGATCTACAATGATTCCAAGACTTGTTGAACCCATGGACAAACTCTTACAATTGGGTACACTTTTTTCTAAAGCAGCTCCCCTTTGCCTCCCTTCCACATTCCCCAAATCCTAATCCCTGATGGAGACCCTTCACCCTTGGCGCTACTCTGAAAAACCTACCCTTAGATCCCCTGCGGTTCTCTCCTAGATGACTACCCCCAGTAGTCTTCCCTCGGACCCTCCCTGGATCCTGTCTCTTGATCCCTGCCCTGGACTCCCTTCTCAATAACTACTCCCAATAGTCATCCTTCTGGACTCCTCCCTCGGATCCCCAACCTCACCCAAGTGCTGTCTCCCCACAGCATCATTGATCCTAATCTTCCCGAGTCATCACCTAGATGATCCTATCCTTCCCGAAGGCTATTCCACTGCCTTCCTGATCCTGGCTTACCCAAGAGGTGGTCCTCACAGTCTCTCTTCCGGTTTCACCCTTATTTCCCATCTCGCCTTCCATGGCAGCCTCGTGCCCCTATGCAATGCGATGCATCTTCACTGCCTTGTCCCTTGACACAAAACCTCGTGACCATTCACTACACGACACATCTCTCCAGACACGAACCACGTGACTTCTCATGACACAACATGTCTTACCTTATCTGGGCAACCTGCCCTTAACTGACTCACAGTAGTATATAAGTTAGAGCTCCGCCTGTAACATCTCTCTAACTTGAACCTACTCATTCCTATATATTCTTGGCTGCACAAGCCCTCGTGCTAGTCTAAGACTCTACTAAGGATAGTAAGTCAGCCTTCAGCCTTTGAGGCTCAAGCTCCCTGCGATCTCCTCCCACTTGTACTTCTTCAGCACTCATCGCTCTCATCGCCTTCACCTACCCTCCTCCTATCTGGGCCATCCCCAGACATCGTTGTCAACCCCTCACTAGGATTAACCTTGTCCCTAGCCCAACTCCTTCACAGCTTCTTCATTCCCCTAGGACGACCATCCCTAGGGCATCCCCTCTGTTGTTGGTTGGACTCTCTCTATAGGAGATCCACCACTCCCTGGGTCTAGCTCCCTCACTAGGTCGACCCTGGTGGTTACCTTCAGGCCTCTCTGCCTGTCGTGTTCTCATAGAGTCAGTGCCTCTTACCTCGCCCACTGTCTGGTCAACCGTTGACCACCTTCCGCCTTTGTTGACACCCCTTGGGCCTATTGACCCCAAGGAAGGACCTCCTGGTCACCCCTCAGCAGTCATAGTCCAACCCAGACTACTCCCACTGTCCACCCCTGAGGACATTCCATCTCCCTTTTGTTTCACAGATACCGACGAGCCTTACAAGTCAGGCTACCACCTGGTTTGTGACCCACAGTTGAGTCTACGCACTCAAGTCACTTGTCAAGGTTCTACCACCAGTAGCAACCTTAACAAGCTTGATGACAAGTCTGATGAGGACAAGGACAAGGAGGACAGTGAAGATGAGGAGGAAGACAAAGATGACGATGAGGAAAGCGAAGATGATAATGAAATGGATGAGGGTGAACAAGAAGGCAAAGAAGGCAAAGAACCAGGTATTGGAAATTCGTCTGCAGCACTTGCAAATGAAGAACTTGTTGATGAGATGGATGAATTTGGGTATTCAGGATTGGACCAGGTGGCTCATAAAGATGCCTTGCAATGCCTTTCAGGACCTAGCAAGATTAGGAATTCAGACAGTAGGTCAGATGGCCGGCAACATCATGTGACAAAGCCCTCCAGGATGCCTTGTAATACTGTCAAAATCCGGAGGTCCAAAGGTCCGGAGTTTAGCAAAAACACCACAGAGAACAGCAAACTCACCTTTGATGCAGTAGAGACCCAGATCATTGCTGAAGACATCCGCTTGTACCCATCCGGACATTTGGAATCAGCCATGAAGGCTTCCGGAACTCCCAAAAGCTCCACCCGACCTCCGAATGCCTCCACCTGGTGTGAGCACCACCAATCGACCACACACAACTCCACTGACTGCATCTCCTACAAGAAGTGGGTTGCAGAGTTGAGAAACTCAAAGGGTGGATTTAGGAAGTCGGACAAAGGGAAGGAGAAGGCAAACCCAGTGGAGGAAACTCTGGATCCTCCGGACTCAGCAAATGTAGCTTGAGATAATGTATCTCAGTTGTTAATCCAACGCATTCATGCCTACTCGTTGTCCGAGCAAGAATGCAGTGAGAGAAACACACTAATTATTGACTCCAGAGCAACACCACACATGGTCCCACACCACTCCTGGTTCCAGACATACCAACCACTCCATCCTCCACGTCCAGTCACCCTCGGGGATAACTCTGTAGTGCATGCCATTGGAATTGGAACAGTATCACTCCTTTCACAGGTATCCCAAAGCACCTTTGAAATAATACTTTCAAATGTTCTCCTAATTCCAGAGTTCCAGATTTTGCTCATCTCCGTGAATCGACTTGCCTCCACTGGCCTCTCCACCACTTTTCCAGCAAAGTCAAACACTTGCTATGTCCAGAAGGATCGCAACACCATTCTAGTTGCTGACCACATAAATGGCCTACATATACCATGCAAAGGTTACTCTGAGAAACCAAAAGGAGGCAGCCCATGCATCCATTGATATCAATCTCCTCCACAGATGAATGGGACACATGGCCATCGACTGAATACAGCACATGGTCAAGTCTGATCAACTCCAAGGCCTTCTAGGCTCACCATTCCCTGTCACAGTCCTGACGGACCACAAGAACCTCACGTACTTCAAGGAGCCCAGGAAACTCTCTCACCGTCAAGCTCGCTGGCTCCTTTTCCTCATGGACTTTGATGTGGCCTATACGTCCCTCCCCGGCGCACACATGGCACCCACAGATGCCCTGTCACGACGAGACAAGATTGATACCTCATCGGACAACGCCAATGTCCAACTCCTTCCTGAATCCGCCTTTGATTTACAGATCAAGTGGATTGACCTTGTCCTCGTGGAAAAGATCCGCGACTCCTCTGCTACAGACCAGTTGGTTCTTGATGCTTTACATGCCATGGAGAAGGAGGAGAAATTATTTCACAGATTCTCCCCGGATGATTGGACATATACTGACGGACAGCTCTATTTCAAGAACCGGATGTACAGTATGTCCCAACAGATGTCCGTCATGACCTCGTCGCAGCAGCACACTCCTCCCCTGAAGGAGGTCACGGGGGCCACCTCTGCACCGTCACCCTCCTCTCAAAAGACTATTGGTGGTCCGGCCTTTCTGCCTATGTCAGACATTACGTCTCCGGATGTGGCGTCTGCCAGGCCTACAAGGTCCAAACCCACCCAACTGTTCCCCCACTGATGCCACTCATGGTCGCCACCACTTGTCCTTTCCAACACCTCTCCATGAATCTTATTACCGATCTCCCTCGCATGGGAGACTTTGATTCTATCATGGTCGTGGTCAACCATGGCCTTAGTAAGGGGGTAATTCTTGCCCCTTGCTCAAAATCGATCAATGCCGTGGGCATCGCCAAACTCTTTTTTGATCATGTGTTCAAGCACTACAGCTTACACGACAAGTTGATCTTGGACCGTGGACCGCAATTTGCCTCTGCCTTCGCTCAGGAATTGGCATGCCTCCTCCACTATGATGTAGCGCTGTCCACAGCCTACCACCCACAAACAGATGGAGAAACCAAATGATATAACCAAGAACTGGAGACATATCTTCGCATCTTCTGTGATGGCCAACTGCACAAATGGTTGGAATATCTCTCAATTGCACAGTTCTCCCACAACGCCGCCATACACTCCGTCACCAAGAAATCCCCCTTCTCTTTGATTCTGGGATATGAACCACACTCCTATCCCCCCCTGGTCGCACCTTCCTCCCTGCACTCGAGCAATGGCTCTCCCACCTTGAGGATGCCCGTAAAGAAGCCGAAGCCGCTCACACTCTCGCCCAACAACGAATGAAGGAGAGAGTCCACTCATCATTCAAACCATGGAAAGTTGGCGACAAAGTCTGGCTAGACTTGCGGAATCTGAAACTTCAGGTTCCGACCCACAAACTGGCGCCACGATGCACTGGCCTCTTCACCATCTCCCAAGTAATCTCCTCGGTCGCATTCTGATTGGACCTTCCCAAACAGTGGAAAATCCACAATGTGTTCCACGCCTCTCTCCTTTCATCTTATCGGGAAACACCAGAACACGGCCCCAACTTCCTCTGACCTCCACTGGAACTAGTCAGAACAGCCAAGGAATACAAATTGGAAATGATTGTCAACCATCGAAAGAGATTGGGACGAAACCAATACCTGGTCCACTGGAAAGGCTATTCCGCTGCTGAACAAATGTGGGAACCCAAAACCAACTTGGGCAATGCCAAGAAGATCCTGGAGGAGTATAAAAAGAGTGTCGGACTCTGAATGCCTCTTTCTCTCCAACCACCATCATCCCCTTCGCTGATGCCCTTCCCCTTCGTTCCCTCCATTCCACTTTCCACCCACACCTCTCACCTTACCCCTGCCAATCACCACCTCATCTATGTCACGCTCTTGGAAAACAGAGAAGCGACGACTGCGCTTGAACGCCTCCCCCTCTTCTCCTCCGACAACCCCCTCATCCGGCTTACTAGACTCAATCACCAGTATGTCATGCTTCGCTCCCTTCTCCCCTGGGCCACCAGATGCCCAACAAGTTCCTCTATCTCCTTCGTCGACCCCTTCCACTCTTCACCGGAGTTGTCGGCCATCATGGCTGTCGAACAAGCGATCCTTGAGATCAGAAACTCGTTCCTTGACCTCCTCCATGATGAGGGACTCAATCTCTGCATCTCCATCCTTCCCATATCCATTGTTGCCTCTTTCCTACACCCTGTCCTCTACACTCTCCCCGAGAGCTCTTGAGCAGCCTACTTTGACAACTCTGATGTTGTCCCAGACTATCAATTGTCTGACTCCTCCCCAGGAGATTCCCCATGTCTCGGACAAAGCAATGGCCATCGAGGATCTCATCCTATCATAGGAAGCCGAGTTGATGTCGGAACCCTCTCTCACTCCCCGCCAACCAGACCTTTCTCCCCCATACCTACCTCCCCCATCATTCCCCCACTCCCCAGACTCCTCCCTCCCTGTCGTCCCATTAAATGCCGTCCCCGTATGGTCCTCTTCACCGCCAGACTCCCATCCGAACCTATCCACTGCTTGGCCTCCCCATTGGGCTCAACTACAGAGCCTATCTCCACTTCTCCCCTCGTCATTCCAGATGGGCCCCTCATCAACCAGACCCCCACTGGATCTCCTCCCTCAGACTCAACTACAGCTGTGGATAGTAGTCCCCAATCCTCTGTGGACTCCCCACTTCACATGCCCAGCTCCCTTCCTTTATCACCCCATATATCCATGGTCCCCATTTGATGCTTTGAATGTTGGCAACCTGGACACATCTGCGCCGACTGCAGCCGCTACTGCTGCCCTGTTATGATTGGGTATGCTTTTTCCTAAAAGCGGCTCCCCTTCACCTTCCTTTCCTGAATCCCGATTCCCGACGGAGACCCATCACCCTTGACGCTACTCTGGAAGACCCATCCTAGATCCCCTGTGGTTCCCTCCTAGACAACTACCCCCAGTAGTCCTCCTTGGAACCCTCCCTGGATCCCTTCTCTTGATCCCTGCCTAGGACTCCCTCCTCGATGACTACCTCCAATAGTCGTCCATTCGGACTCCTCCCCTGGATCCCCGACCTCACCTGAGTGCTGTGCCCCCACAGCCTTATTGATCCTATCTTCTCGAGTCATCGCCTAGATGATCCTACCCTTCCCGAAGGCTATCCCATTGCCTTCCTGATCCTGGTTCACCTGAGAGCTGGTCCTTCACAGCCTCTCTTCCGGTTCCACCCTTCCTTCCTATTTCACGCCTGACACGTAACCTCATGACCCTACATGACGCGACGCGTCTCCTCTGCCTTGACACGACACCTTGTGACCATTCACACAATGCATCTTCCTTGACACGCCCCATGTGACTTCTCGCGATGCAACATCTCATCACTGCCTCGTCCCTCGACACGTACCTCGTGACCACTCACTACGCGACGCATCCTCCCTGACATGTACCACATGACTTCTTGCGACGCGACGTGTCTTTCCTTCTTGGGCATTATCCCCTGCCCTAAAGACTATTACCTTATCCAGGCAACCTGCCCTTAACTGACTCACAGTAGTATATAAGTTAGAGCGCCGCCTGTAACATCTCTTTAACTTGAACCTACTCATTCCTGTGTACTCTTGACTGCACAAGCCCTCATGCTAGTCTAAGACTCTACTAAGGATAGTAAGTCAACCTTCAGCCTTTGAGGCTCAAGCTCCCTGCGATCTCCTCCTGCTTGTACTCTTTCAGTGCTCGTCACTCTCGTTGCCTTCGCCAACCCTCCTCCTCTCTGGGCCATCCCCAGACATTATCGTCAACCTCTCACTGGGATCAACCTTGTCCCCAGCTCTAGCCCCACTCACTTGGCTTCCCTCGCTCATCGTCAGAGAACGACCATCTCCGACTGTCTAGCTCCCTCACTAGGAGGACAGTCACTGTTACCTTCAGGCCTCCTTGCCTGTCGTGTTCTCATAGAGTTGGCACCTCTTACCTCGCCTACCGTCTGGTCAACCGTTGACCACCTCCGCCTTCACTGACACCCCTTGGGCCCATCGACCCCAAGGAAGGACTTCCCAATCACCCCTCAGCAGTTGTAGTCCAACACGGACCACTCCCACTGTCCACCCCTGAGGACATTCCGTTTTCCTTCTGCTTCACAGATATAGACTAGCCTTACGAGTCAGGCTATCACCTGGTTTGTGACCCACAGTCGAGTCTACGCACTCGAGTCACTTGTCAAGGTTCTACCACCAGTAGTAACCTTAACATGCCCCTTCTGCCACCAACCCACTCCCGGACATCCCCAATACCGTTGTCCCTGCCGACGTTGCAATCACTGCAACTCCACCGAATATACCTGGCAGTAGTGTACATTCCACGACATCAACCCCATCACCTGGGACCTATCCAATTACGAAATCAACGAGGGAGACTGAAGTTCTTGATTCTGAGATGGTACTTCAGACATACATGGAGGGTAATGTTACGATTGGTGAAGCCACCCCTGGTTTTTCCTTTCCTTTGACTACCCAGGAGACTACCACCGAGGACCACCCCGCTTGGACCATTAAGGACGACATCCTGTCCGGCCTGGAAGAGTTCGCTATACCAGACTCTGTCTGGGATGACCTCTTTGACGACACCCTTTTCCCTCCTGAGGCTGTTCCTACACAGCCTCATTAACCCTGCCCCATCATGTGCTTCATGTCGCGTGTCGCGACGCGTCTCTACGCGTTTACGCGTTCTTTCTCTTTCGTCGAACACTGCCTCCTCAATCGCATTCTCTTACACGCAATCTTGTGATCCTTACCTCATACGCGCATCTGCTTACCTCATAGGTGCGTCCCTACTCGTGTCGCGACGCGTCTATGCCTGCCCTTATCCTACTTTCCTTATTTAGCCGGACTTGCCCTAAATCACTCTACGAGTATATATATTAGGGCTCCGCCTGTATCTCTTCTTTAACCTGAACCTACACAATCCAGTGTACTCTTCTGCCATTCCTTGCTATCTCCTCTAGCAAGTCTCTGCTTCCTCTCTCCCTCTCCCTCCCTTCCATCTAGGACTGCCTAGACAACCACCTCACAGCTACCTTGGAGCATCCAGCTCACCTGTGACAGAGGTCAGTTCACTATCAGGCATACCAGTGACAGAGGTCACTTTGTAATACTTCAACAGAAGTTACACTCTCGTGTAACTTGTTAAGTTTGAAGAACTTAACACAAGCTCCAGAGCGCACTCCGGAACCTCCGAAATCTCCGGAACTGGAACTCCCAGGAGCATTCTCAGCCTCCATTGAGGAGTTCACATTTGCTAGATCTGCAAACTCCTCCGAAGAATCACTTCCAAAAAACCTAAAAGAAGCCTACTCCAGAGCAGATAAGGAACTGTGGAAATCCGCTGTAGAGGAGGAACTCCAAAGCCTCATCTCCAACCATGTCTATGAAACCATGCTCATTCTGGACGGAGTAACTCCGATCACCTCCAAGCCAGTATTCCGGATCAAACTGTCGGAATAGGCAAGCGTGCGTGCTGCCGATCATCGGACCCAGCCCTACATTCTACAAACCCTATATTGTACGTTCTACATTCTTGGTACCTATGCTACGACACTTTTGGTATGCTCGCTACACTTCT
>JBBPRX010000427.1:0-15403 GCA_038093195.1 Boletus fagicola
CGCCCGCCCAAAGCTGCAGCTCCCCCTCCCAGGCGCCGTAAGCGAGTACTATGCAGGCCCTTCTCTCATTCCACCTGGCTTAGACGGAGAGAACCCCGGCGGCGCTACCGTCCGTCCTTCAGACCAGATCCAGACTGCCCACCCCCCCGGCTCAAACGAGATCAGCGAGAGCACCATCGACCAGCTCGTCGCCACTTTCGATAGGGCCACCCTCAATTCATACACCCCCACCGAAGAGACCTCGACCCTCCAGGCGTTTGGGCGGTGGTCCGATGATGTCCTGGAGGAACTAGCCAGACTGGGCGAAGGTCAGGGCGGTGCCGTCCACAAAGTCAGAGATATCCGAACAAATAGAATCTTTGCTCGAAAGACAATCACCACGCGCGAAGCCCCTTTGAAGCAGCTCGAGCGCGAGCTCTCCATCTCCTCCAGCTCCAAACACATCAACATCATCCAATTTTACGGCGCCTATATGTCTCCCTCTTCCAGCGAAGTAAAGGTCATGATGGAATTCGGTGCCGGTGGAAGCTTGGAAGCGGTCAGCGGACGCATCAAAGAACGTGGCGCACGCATCGGTGAAGGTGTCACAGGCCGCATAGCAGAAGGCGTGAGCTTTCTCCACACTCTCTCGTCGCTCGTCCTTTGACATCCAGATCAGGTCCTACACGGCCTCGCGTACCTCCACTCTCTTCGAACAATCCACAGGGACATTAAACCCTCTAACATTCTCCTCACGGGAGAAGGTGTAGTTCGCCTATGCGATTTCGGCGTTTCCGGCGAGCTCGTCAAGTCCCTCGCAGGGACCTTTACAGGCACTAGTTTTTACATGGCCGTAAGTTTACATGTCCACCGAATCTCCGTTTTGTTCACCTGTCACACAGCCCGAGAGAATCAGTGGCAAAGAGTACAGCATTCGCGCCGATGTTTGGTCGACGGGCATTACGCTCTTGGAACTTGTGAAAAATCGATACCCGTTTCCAGAGGACTTGACCTCAATCGAGTTGCTCGTCTACATTACTCAAGGCGAGGTAAGGATGTATGCTTATCCACTTTTTCCTTGTTAATATCCCCCTTCTCAGCCTCCACAGCTCGCTGATGAAGCTGATGTGAGATGGCCTGACGAGATGAAAGATTTCATAAAGCAAACGTATGGTTACTGTTCATTGTTATATCATGCACTCACTCGAATTGTATACCCTTAGTTTAATCGTAGACCATACCCTCCGTCCAACCCCCAAAGAGATGTTGACACACCCGTGGATCGTCAGCGTCATGAAGAAAGAGGTTCCAATGGCAAGGTGGATTCGGGAGGTTTGGGGATGGCGTTCTACTCAGCCCAGAAATCTGTGCGTACGCTCTGCTGTGCTTGCTGCGATACTTTGCTGATGTCTGTTCGCCGTCCCGATACTTAGCTCTAGCTCCAGACCCGGCTCTAGTCGAGGTCCTCGCACTTCAACACCATAGAAATTTCTCAACAATATTTCTCCTCCTTCAGTTGCCTGTTCTTTGTGTCGTGTGTGCAGCAATCGCACTTGTACTCATCTGCTTCTAGTCATTCCACCCACTCTGATTTTGTTTGCCGCAAAGATTTACACCAATACATTTTTATATCGCCTCCCACCCATTCGCAATATCATGGATGTATTAGTGTATGGACAGCCAATTACAAACCTCTTCCCGGATGTTCTCAGTTTGAATTCGTGAGTACTCGTCGTGAACATCCTTGAGGCCGGACGATCCATCTATGGATGCCATTTCCCTTGTTGGATGGCTCATTGGGCTTCATTGGTCGGCACGCTTTGCCGCTGTTCTTGCCAGTACCCTCTACGCCGTCCTTTGACACCTTTAATAACATGTTCAACTCAATCCTGAGCCCGCCATCTCGCACTCTCGAGCCCTTGTGATGATCTGGTGGCTCTACGGGGTCTTGTGGATGGTGCGTGCCTTTAGGTGACAGGCCCAGGCCCAGCCCAAGCCCAAGCCCAAGCCCAGGCCCACAATAATGGCCAGGCCACCTCAGGCCCAGGCCCGTGAAATCCCTAGTGCGCGCCGTCAACATCCTTGAGGCCAGATGCGACTGGGTAGAGCACCGTATTTGTGCTATGCCTCAGCTCATCCGCACTGGATCAAGAATATACAAAAATAAAAATCCAAGCTGTATCACGAGGAAAACAAGGCCAACGTGTTTGACTCACGATGGATGCAGTGGGCTTGGTAACTGGCTGTGACGAGAAAAATGTATCAGAGAGCTTAAGAGCCTCTAGATGGTATCGTCCATGAAAGGTCGTCCCCGCTCAAGGGAAACGATATATTTCTGGAAGGAAGCCATCGAGAGTACTTCCCACCTGACGTTTCTGCACGCCGTGCCTCGCCAGTTGATACTATTTACCAAGCAAGTTAGCATAACGCTTCAACATCAGCCACATGACGCACTCTGAACATGAAACCGCCGCAAGGATGAGTACTTGTGGGTCGGAAAACCTGTACTTTTTCTTCCCTTAGGTGGTACATTGAGCAGTGATGGAATGTAGTGAGTGGTTTCCGCAACAAACGGTGGATTCGTTTCGCAGGCGGAGACGGTTGCCTTCTACGAGCTGCAGTTGATTCTGCTCGTCTCCTCTTGTTTGGTCTTCCTCCTCCTTGAACATCACGCATCTTCTCGGAAACGACGCAAGCGATGGGCAGATTCACATACATCCATTCAATGGCTCGTTAACCAAAGAGGCGTCTTGCTGCTCAACCACATTGCAGCGTACGACCTTTGTCCCTCTCCAATGGGATGTTGGCGCAAGAGACCACAATTTCTGAGAGGTCAATCACCGTCATCGATCCTGTGGGACCAGTGAATGGGGTTATCGGAATTATACCATAAACGTGGCCAGTCCTTGTTCCCATCATTGTGGCACATGATCTTCCAAAGATCGACAAACCATCATCGGAGGACTTATAGATGGCGGCGAACCTATTGTAGTCTGGCATCACAGGAACGAAAAGGTCCCGTTCTGTATCAGGACGGATCTATGGCCCGACGTTGAAGGATTCCAAAACAGGAACGATAAGACCCGTCCCCACGAAAGGAGCCCGCGGTCATCCGCATATACTTCATACTGTGCGGTGCCAGTGCAGTTGGGATACACCGGCGACTTACGCACCGTTCCTTCATGACCCTCATTTGAGCGACCGGATCCACGTCATTCCCTCAACTGCGTCGCAAAAGACGGTGCTGAAAAACATATGTAAAAAAACGGGGGTAGACATTTTGTCCTTGCAATCCCTTGCGCCCGCCGTAAATGTGAGCCAGGACCCACAAGTCAAAGGAGGACATACCGTGTCGGACCATCTCCATCCATACGAAGTACACTAGATGTCCAAGCAGATTGGCTCCACGTGCCAGACCGTGTTCAGAGTTCAGAGGACAATTGATATTTCCGCCGTGCACGGCGCCGCAGAGTCAGAGGCGTTACTAACACTAATCGAGATCTGTCGGTCGGGGCTAGCAAGAGATATATGGATCTAATGGATCCTGTCAAGAAGATAATAAAAGGCTGTGAGTGACAACAAAGAGGCTCTGCGACCCAGCCTTTTGTAGAACGGGCACGAATATATGCTCGTTAGCTCCATCAGAGTGCCAATGGTTACAGCTTCAGAAATCGAACTTGTCTGTAAAGCAAATCATAAGCGATCCCGCGAACATTTGCCGGGCGGCGTTCGAAACTCCGAGCGAGTGATACAAGCGACGACACCTTTAGACTTGAACCATGATGATCGCGATCCCTCGAATCGCTTGAGCAGAAGTCCCGGAAGAAGAAGGGCTTCATTTTTGCTGCCGACCGATCGCCTCCAGGTAGCCCTGAACACCAACTGGACGGGGCAGTTTGGACACTTTGACCGTCACACGATCTTCGTCGCTTGAAAATCAAACTTTTACCGTTCTATCCTCAAGTTGGTGTTCCGAACCAACCCAAAATCGACCGTGGACTTATCCAAATTGGTTGAGAAGACGTGAATATCTGGCGCTGAGGTTGGATCTCAGGTGCCTGTGTACGGGAACTCGTAATCATGCTCTCGCCGACCAGCCACGTGAGCCCTGCTTTATGCAAGTAAATGGAGATGGAGTTCTGCTCAACAGCCACAGCCGAATTCCACCTATCTCGTCGCTGTAAGTTACTGTTCAGATTCCCCGCCGCCACCGGTTGTTTGATCGTTGATGACTGCGCTGGCACTTCAAGCTTTCCGTTCTCCATGTTTCCATGAACACAGATGTTTCAGCTTTTGCTATCACTCATTCAATCAGAGTTTAATGCGGCTGAAACGCGTCGTTCAGTGCTGGCCTGTGCTGACGGGGGTAATTGCTAGTACAGCGGCGTACAGTCCAATAGTGCTTTTGACGGCGGATCTACGGAAGGCCGGAGCGACAGACTAACGAGAGGTCTCCATCTTTAAAAAAGAAAACGAAGCACAGCGTTGTGGCATTCCATTGAATGCTATGCTTCAATTAGGGATGGATTTCATGGCATCAGGGTCGTCGAACAAATCCCGAATTCAACCCCGCCAGAGGGTAGCTTCATTCTGAACAAGCCAACTTTACCCCATCAAGTTCCCCCAGTGGTGAAACAGAACCTTATGTGGGTTTTGCGGCGCACCGGAAATTTCCAAATAGTTTTGCTGAACGCATTTCGCACGTTCAGCTGTATGTCAGAAATCGTTCCCGAGTTTATTCCAATAGTTCTCGACACGGTGGCACTTGGTGCTTATTGGGCAAAAGACCGCCGGCAAATTCCAGACGGCGGAGGTACGATGGGTTACAATTTGGTACGCACGCTGTCAAAACTAGCCTTATTTTGAGTGAAGAATGCGTATTTTTGAGGCTTCGCGCTGATGAGTCTAAAGCCTGAGAGAGAATCCTACCATCAACTGGTCGGACCGTTTGTTGTACACGGGAAGATGATGTTGTGTACGTGATTTTGCTATACAAGCAACTGGAAGGGGGCCCTTGCCTGAGAAACCAGTCTGGGCGAACACGTTCTGGGATTGAAAGTGTCAGTACATTGTTTGAATTTGCAGAATCAAGAGAGACTTCACACGAGAATCGTACCTTGGACTGCGAAAGACCTCGGTCTTAGCTCGGCAAGTATCGGTGGAGGTAATGTCAATCAAAAAGCATCGCGGTCATCCACTATTTTTATTGGCTATTTTTATGATATGATCAACGCGTCTGTTAGAAACGGGCTCTTTTCTCCAGCGACTGAATTTTACGGACACTGACGTTCTTGTAAGCCTATCGCATATACAGCGAGCTGTTCATATTGTTTGAAGGATGTGTGAACGCAGTGCTGAGAGTGGATGTGTTGCTACAGAAGACGTGTCAGATCAAAACTGAATGAGAGGAGACGAGGGTGTCGATCGAATCATGATGTACATCTGGCGATCAAATTGGTCGTGTCACAAGCCGCAGTGCCTCGATTATTTTGGTGACTGAGCCAACGGATGACCGAGCAACCAGGTAAGTAGAAATGCGACGCCTGCAATTGACTGAGAACAAGCCAGCGGGAACGCCTGACGAAATGATATAAAACGCCGCGGGGATGGAGATTAGGGTGGAGACGGAAGACACGCTGGAAAAGACAGTGTGTACGTGAACAAACACGATTGATGGTACGGGGACCTGGGGTGTGTGGACTATATGAGGTGTGAAACCTTACATGTGTCCTGGATCACACCGGAGTACCATGGTGCGGATAGCGGCATTCACATGTGCGCGTTTCTGATTACGGTAAGGTGAGGAAGTTGTACGGCGGACGAGGAGTGTGGGTTTGAATTGTTGGTCTACCGCAGTCCCGCATGTTACGAGGATGCAGGGAGGGGTGATTGCGTTGCATCAATGGCGGACATGAACATGACACTGACATCTCGACATTGAGGGCGGGCTGGTGCAGGGACACGTCATGTCGGGATATGTCGCCGACGGGTTTCCTAATGCGGACAAGTTGCGCCATCAATCATACAAATCCCAGCCAAATCACTCTCGTTTTGGGGTTCTCCGAAGCACAGGGCGGCGTTTTGACAGGGAACTCCCCCTGTTATGGCAGGATCGTCAAATTTGCACGAGTACGCCACGCGCGGCACGAGGGTGGGCTCGCTGCTGGACGGACGGGCGGGGACGAGGAGGACGGCGAGCTCGTCTGTGTTGCGGTACGTCGTGTTGAATATTGTGTATTTTTCCCACCAATTGACACCACGCAAGGAAACTTGACGTGGAAGTCATGTGTGGAAATTTTATTAAAAAAACCCCCACCTTCCGTATACGAAATATTGTTATGGCAGACTGAAAATGCCATCTGTTACAACGCAACACGACCCTTAGATCTGAATTTAGTGATCCAGGCCGATTTCCGGGTCCGTCACAATGGTGTCGTCTCCGTCCATTTTCCACCCTTTGACCTTCCCTGCTTCTTCCTTGGACGGATCCTAGTATAAAACAATGAAGGATGAGTCTCCCGAAAACCTACCTCCCATCACAAGCCCCATGGCCGATAGCATTCCCTAGTCTGTACTCTCCCCTCCCCCCCATCCCGCCACGCTAACCTCTTCTCTTTCCCTAGCCCGTCCACCCCTGTTAACGCTTACATCCCCCCCGCCGGTTATTACCCCCCGCCTCATGCCGGTGGTCACGTCCATGTAGTGGCACCCCAACCTCGCAATGAGGCCCAGCAGAGGAAGCGCCCAAAGTACACCAGAAGCAAGACTGGGTGCCTCACTTGTCGCGTCAAAAAAATAAAGGTGAGCACGCACACGCTGCTACCGACCCGGGCTGGACACCGCTCCACTAGTGCGACGAGACCAAGCCCATCTGCATGCGCTGTACCCATGGTCAACGAGACGTAAGTACCCATCCCTATGTTCGGCACTCGCTCATTCGCTCATCATCCTGTCCAGTGCACTTGGCCCGAGGGCGTGCCCACCCGGAAAAAGGCCACGCCGCGGAAGGAGAGTATCGATGGCCGGCCTTCGACAGCAGAGTCTTCTGGTATATCCGAGACGTCCACTCCTCCGACTCGCGATAACACCCCACCACGGCGACCTCAAGGGGATTACAGCCTACCCCCCGTGGTAGCGCGTCGTCACAGGTACCTATAGGTCTCATTTTCAATTACATCCATTGAATGTGGTTTGCAGCGAGTCGTTTGCGCCACCATTGGGCCCAGATCCTGAACTCGCCCGCCGACAGATGTAAGTGCTGTCCTTGGCGAATCTCGCTTAGAGCCTCATAGTTCACAGCGCTCCACACCCTTATCAACTTCATTCTTCTCAAACGAACGTTTTGTCCATGATACCCGAAATGCCTGCATACCAGTCGACCCGCTACGAACATGCTTACGGCGGTGCTGTGTCAATGCACACGGCTCCTCGTCTTCCGGGCCATTCGCACCCGTCGAGCCATTCGCACCAGTCGAGCCATTCGCATCAGTCGAGTCATCCACTTCAAATGCGCTCAATGACACAGCAGCACCAGCCACAGCCACCCCAACACTGGACGCAGCCTCATCAGATGCTTCCCCCGCTAAATCCCATGGAACCATTTGTAAGTGCTTGTTCCACATCTTTCAATTATTCAGTCGGCGCTCAATATTATCTAGTTTCACACCCCACAGGAGAGGAACTTGGTGGGGCATTCGTCTAATGATCACCACCCTAGATACCAATGATAATGATGATTCCGTCTGTTCTTTCTCTAAAGATTCCCCATTATTGCGATATATCCATAGCATCATGGCCATCCCGTCTGTGAATCACATAGTCGCTGATGATCTCCCACTTGTTCTGGATCGGCCGCGAGGAACAAATACGTCGACTGAGGCTTTGCGTAATGCGTTTTTGGGAGTCGCGGCGAGTCACATCAGTCATTGATCAATCGATCATTCTTATTGTCGCGATCAAGTGGGACGCGGGAACGGACTGCGAACATGCTTAGACGTGCTCTCACCTATCGATGAAGTCCAAACAGCTACTTGCGAGGCCGTGTACTACTGCACAAGGAACTCAAAGCGATCCGTCATTAACAGCGTGCATGTCTATTTCGTTGATAGACGTGAGTCCTGGGAAACGAATTATGAGCTACTGCGTCGCTAATGGCCGCGTAGATAGTCTCGGGTGGCCAGAATTGGGTGAAGAATTTGGATTCAAGGACCCTGCTCAATATCCGAGGAATAGTGTCAGCACTGCTCTCGCGTGGGTCTCATTTTCAGACGGGGACAACGGATGAGAAAACCAGGGCACGTCTACTGCTGGAGATCCTCGCGGTATTCGACATTGCAGGTAGTGATCGTCACTATCTTGTGATCAATTCATGTTCATGGTCAATGAAGGGTGCATTTCTGCCGGAAAGGAGCCGATCGTTCTGTCGGGATTCCGTAAATGATAAACAGACACGAATTCCGCACCCTGGAAATCGAGGCAATTAATGATCCGTGTAGGCAGGACAAAGGTGAGGGAGTCGTCTCATATTTCGATCAAGCATTCGGGATTTCCCGCATGTTCATACCTGTACTTGCATGAGTACGTCCATGATCAACTTCTGAGTTGATGGATTTCACAGGTGGCCAGCTTTCGTCTCACGGCCCTTCGTGGCGGAACAGAATAACGGAAGGCATAGAACCATGGAGTGAGAGTCCAAGCTCGGACATCACCTCCGAACGCCATGAATTGTATAATTCGTTGGAGACTTGGGCAGATCCGCGCGATAACATTCCCCGACGCGAACATACAGGCAACCTTGTGTATCAGAAAGCTGCACAGGTCTGCATCGCTTCCTTTCGAATAGAACCTGATCGCATGGCCTTTTCCGTCCTGCGTGACGTTCTTCAGGTTGCTCCGACAGATCGATCAGTCCAGTCCTGCTGCGGCGCGATCCTGACCCTGTGTTTCGAGTGTACATGCAGTGGCATGGGGAGAGTACATTTTACATCTTAATGACGACAACGTTCTCTTCATTCTCACATTGCTGTTTATTTACGCAGCTTGATGTGGCCTGTCATACTGGCTGCCTGTCACGCATATGGAAGGAATCGTACTTGAGTTGGAGAATTATTTAAATCATTCAGGTGTGTATTGTGTGATCTGCGCATGTACTTACTCAGTATGTGCGGTACATATATCAGGGTTCAACGTACGCTCGGTGGAGTTTCGCTTATGATATCAACTGACCGCCCTATTACTACTATGAAATACAAACTTCGGAGCAACTTGTTGTCCAGGTGTGATCGTATCCCGTTAGGCTGACGGCTGGTGTTCACGTGTCTCTCTTATCATGCAGGTCTCGAAACGGCTGGATCAAGGATTGCCAGGTGCCGACTTCCGTCATGAAAGATCTGCAGCTGAACATCCGTGCTATGACCAAGTACGACTTTTACTCCGGGACCTCGTTGCGACGTGTGTGTACGTGTATGTAATCTCATTGCTGGTGGGTGCCAGCAGTGAGTGGTGAGGCTTTGTGCCAGACCGCTGACGGCTTGGGAAAGCTTTCGAAAAAGAATTCAGTCTGTCTCACTCAAACCTGGCCGGTGACCAGCTGGTGCCTGGCCAACGAGGCAGTTCTTCTTGTTTGGACAAACTGATGCGGTATTTGATGACTAATTTCAAAGAACGTTTGACGGGGGCCAAGCACGGAGGCTGTGGATGAAACCAGGGCAAATTCGTGATCAAAAAAATTAAAAAAAATAAAGTACAAGCTAGAAGAAGTTGCGAACCTGACTGGGCATTCTCGGAATCTGAACCCCCGGCCTGCAGCTGTTGTGATCAGTGCGGTCTTGTACGCAATCAGATCCTCTTGGGCGGTTCGCGTTATGCTGACGTGTTTGCAGTGAGGGTCAGTGAATGGATGCCAGCAATGCGTTACGGCGGTCAAGGCCAGGTCGATGTTGTCGGTATCTCCGCCCTAAATCTACGGCGGTATCAGGTGGTTCAATGATGGCGTGCTCTTTCAACCAAACTTGTTGGAGCAAATCAGTACTTGTTCAGTGCGGCAGTGATCCCTGGCCAATTATTACCTGGTTAAGGCGCCGCGATCTACTACCGGTGCTTCTTGATGCGCCCTTATCCAGTAAGCAACCTCTGGCTTCCCGTCTCGTGGCATAGCCCACTCTGTCCTGATGTGGCACCCACTCAATTGTATATTGCAGTGGCGTATTCATAAACAATCTGGTGACCAGACTAGAGCTCCAAACATTTTGAATGGGGCTTCTCGACATTTTGACAGGTGGCGTCGTTCAGCGACACGATTGATCAACAATCTCAATCATGTCAATTTGTTTACAGGTCCGCTTCGTTGTCAAACATGATTGAACTACCTCGGAGATTGGGTACGAATAGGGTTTGCGCCGCAGCTGGCTGAGTTCAGGTGGCCTTCTATCTCCAAATAGGATGCGCATCATGACACCCCCGTTCGTCCTCTCTCTGTGTTTTTTATCTTATTTTTATTTTATTTTCACGACGTAAAAGGTGCGCACGGGCGTTATCGGATAAGAAAACGGACTAGCACGCATGTACACATGTGCATGTGGTATAGGTCACCAATAGAAAATAAGCCGAAAAGGATACCCTGCGGCCCATCGACGAAAACAGGCGTAGAGTTAAACAGTAGGACGATTTGATTAAGATGATCGGACACTGCCCAATTATTACCCGACTGGGGTGTTCGCTTCGAAAAAATGGAATCGTGGAGGGATGATGAGCAGCTGCTTACGGCCCCAGGCGACCCCGAACCTCCCCAAACCAGCGTTCTCGACATTGCCGTAGACATCCGACATTTCGCCCTTGCAGAAAGCTGTGATCGTCCGGTGGTTAAAGTTGACTTGTCAAGAGACTCTTCGGGGCATGAAATCTTGAAACACGGAGAAGTTTCAAGCTTATTGTTGACGTTTCATTAACCTTCATTTCTGAACCGAGTAGTAGTCAGGTTTACATAAGCTCGTAGATTCGTGATAAGATTTGGATAAACGTGTTGTCACCTACTCCACCTCAAACTTCCACGCAGACTCATTCACGATGGGTTGGTTGAATAGATTATGAAAGATGCTATGTCTATTTACCTCAGCGATGTAACAGCTTCAGTAGAGGAAGTTAATCTGAACGCTCCTCACCCACCACACCAAAATGCCATCGAGGCGTTCAATCATGTCTTACCCCGGATCAAGCATGAAATCGTTCACTCTCGTCGTCACTGGAACAAGCACGAGCCAAAGATGTGGTCCCGCGCAGAGGGACTCAGTGACGCGGAGCTCACACACTTCACCATCGAGCAAGATCTCGTTCAAGTACGCAGCGGATTCGTAAGCTACGGTACCATCATCCTGGGGAAAATCAGGATTCCAGCTGTGAACGACGAGCTGGGACGGGGATACGTTTACGTCAGGTGCGTGGGCCAACTGATCGGCGTCTGGCTTCCCCCGAAAGACGCCCGCACGCCTGCCAACGTACGGGCATCTGTGCGGTGTCGGTGCTTTCGGTCGTATTGTCATAAGTTATTCGTAAAGTGATGACTTAACGGCGTATTTCCTTTTTTTCTTGATTGCATTCTCTCTTGTAACATTCGTCCATTCCGCAGAATCCACGACCCTCCTAACAGGGTAAGTGCGACCAGCTGATTCTTGACCGTCATCTGGTCTCACGAATTCATTTTATCCTGATAGGGCGAAGAGGATGTTACGTTCCATTCCATCCTGCATGTGGAGGGCAAACGAGATGCTGACGGACACCCGCATCTCTGGCGGGCGATTCAGACTGAAGACTATCCCCTCGAGTTCTTCAACGACTGATTGATATGTCTCTTTTCTGTTTCGTTTACAGCCAACACTGTATTTCTTCGCCGTGCCCCTGCCCCTCTTTTTGTTGACGAAATGGTACCTGTCACAGCTTTGTGCAAGGCTGCCAGCAAGCCATCATCACATTATCTTGTTCACTTGACGGATCTACACTTTTTTTTTTCTACGTGTTTCTGCCTCCTTCTCCGCGGACTCTTTTCCACCTGGATCTATCTTCACTACGGCTTCCCACCGCTGCGAGAGGTATGGAACCGTTACGTTTGTTGTGTGTTACTCCCCGCACCGTGTGTGTCGAAGTGCTTGCCTTTGGGCGACTCCGTGATACCCTAGTGCCTTGATTGTTTGAGATTGCTCTACCCACGCCGGCCCCGGCCTCGTCGCTGGTTTCATCGTCAGCTCGTCTCTCTTTCAATGTGGGTGACCGCCCATGCGAGACCTTCGGCCGAAGCAGACAAGGTCACACATGCGAGCAACGACATGCTTACCAATGATCTTTTTACCTAATCACCACCCTGAACAACCAAGTACTCACGAAGCTCTTGTCCCCTATCTGTGTCGGTGTTAGTGGACCTTGGTTACCTGGTATTGGACAGGAACAGAAGTATGTTCTTTCTCCTAGTTTTCACCAGTGTCAGCCTGGTAGCTGCATGTCTGCAACAATACTAATAATATTCTATCATTATCTCCGCTACTAACACCACTAACTTATCACCATCTCCACCATCACCGGCTGCAATTCCCCTGAGGACAGTGGTCTTGATCCTGCCCAACTTTTCGCACGTTTCTCACTCTGTCCACCCCCCCCAATTCTTCCCGGAGATAGGAGGCATCGAACATTCCATTTCTTTTTCCGTCCACATTTTCTCATCCTTGTTCTGATGGCGGTGGTTCTGCCACTTAGTGCTAACCCGGTTGACGTCCCGCATCTTCTTCCCTTTTACATCATACCGTTGTACTAGGGTGGTGATTGTGGAGCGCTAGCCCAGCCAACATGACACGTGCAGTATGATTTCATCACGACGAGTCAACAAGTTTACTTTTATTTATACCTAAGCTATAATTATGGTGTAGTTGGCCAAACTCACCATTTTGTCCTTTGTCATTCATACTAGGGCTATTTGGGACGATTCTCGTGAGATGCGCAGCAGCCAACGGACACACGCTCAAAAGCAGAAGTCTATGGGGTATGGCAGGTAGTACATTTTACAAGAGGTACAAAAATGTTCAGAGACATCGCTCGACGCCGCTCCTTCAACCCCCCGCCTCATTACGACATACACATACAAGGCAAGTAGGCAAGATGATAGAGAAGTGAAGAACAAAAAACATATAAAAAAGAAAAAGTAGATATTTACAAGGGACACAGGAGTCACATGTTGGAGATTCCGGTAGAGGCGCTCGATCAGGCATCGTCATTGAACATCCATACGCTACTTGGGGGAACAACGCCCTGGGACACGAAATATTGGGATTCCGTGTACACGTATAAACCGTTCGATGGTACGGGCAACGTCGCCAGCACCTTGTCGTTCTGCACGCCAGTGAAGGTGGCGAACTGACCGGGCGGCGGCGTAGATACGTCCATGAATGTGGTCATTTGTACGGTACGATCGCCAAAAGATGATTCCGTCGGGGTCGGAGAATAGCTAAGTCCCGGGGTCGACGGGCTGGTGCTGTAGGCTGTTGGGCTGGTGCTGGCATTGTCAGTTCCGCTTATGCGAGGACCTTCCAAAAATAGACTTCCGGCCGGCACAGTCGAACACCTCCTGAGGGGAGAAATCTTCGAACCAGGGGGCGAAGCAACAGTACAGAAAGGCGGAGATCCATCCATATCGCTAGCTGTGGGCGCAACGGGATAGCTTCCAGAGCGGAGGATGTCGCTTTCGCTCTTGCACTTGGTGAGAGCACGTCCTGAGGCGGATTGCACTGCAGGCAATTTTCCGACCCAAAGACGCCACTCGAGAGCTGCTCCGAGCGCGCGCTCGCATCGGCCAATCTCCCGCGGCGGGAGACCAGAGAGCTTGGCCCATGCACGATTCGAGTAGCATCGGTCTTGCATGAATTTTGATGCCAATATCAACGATGCAAGGAAGGTGCGACGGGGACAGAGAAGCGGGGATGGGAGAGGGGGGAGAGGGGGGAGGGAAGCGCTATTCATCTTCGACTTGTGATCCGGCATCTTGTCAGCATCGAGACCCGGGTCCATTGAGAGCGAAGCATCGGTGTCGCACGACATCGGATTGATGCGTACGGTGGCGAGTAGATTGTTGGAAGATAATCCATCGGGGGAGAGAGCTGAATCGCTAAAATCGGCGTCGTAATCGATGGCAACCTCGTCTTGGGATATCCGATCATCATCCGATCCCACAGGGGAGGAAGATGATAAGTTTTGCTTCTCTTTCTGAACGAGATCCGGAACCTTTGAGCGGATAGCTTCGAGGTAACATAGTGCTGTTTGAAGCACAGTTCCGGATGTCCGCGAGCGACGGAGAACCTCGTGGACGAAACCTTTGATCGATGCGATATCGCACCGCTGAAGTGGTGGACAGGCAACGGGCTGGGCTGAATGTAACGGGAGTGACGAAATGACGGGAGTGGGTTGGGTCGTCGGAGAGATCGGAGAAGGCAGCTGAGTATTGCGGGAAGTGGTGTGAAGTATATTGGGTCCACGCAGATGATCCGAACCTGACGTCGGGGAGACCATTGGGCGCCCCGACGTCAGGAATACGAGAGGGATGTCTTGCTGAGGCCATATATCGCATAGCGATTTGACGGCTTGGTCTTTATCGCAGGAGAGACCTAAATAAACGGACTAGGACGGAGTGAAAGCGGCTCACCGACGAGACTGAGGGCAAACTTTGACTTTTGAATATCGCGGAGTTTGGACTCGCGGGTTGGAAGGTGGGGGTGGCGTGGACGGTCGGCTTCGGAGAGAGAACAGGGAGGGGAGACAGAAGAAGTAGATGAAGCAGGCGTGACGAGATAGGCAAGCGGCGATGAGCGAGGGGGGATAGATTGGAGTGAGGTATGATAGGGCTGCCAACGAACCCTTGTATGTGATGTTGACGGGGAGCCCCGATGGGGCAATGAATGAGCGGGGGGTCGAACCATGAATTGAGCGGAGAAACGGTGCGAAGAAGCGACGAGGCGAGAAATAACGGGCGCTTGGGCGGGCTATCTAGAGTACAATGCTGGAACCATTAACACTGTTGAATAATGTAGGAGCGACGAGCGAAATTTGAGCTTTGACAATGGCAATTTGGCGAATAGGATGGGCAAATCGGACTATGGTGTGCGAGCGCATTGTGACGGACGTTGGGTTGCAAGGACGGGTCTAAAGTCTACAAGACTCTAGAACGTCCTTGGGCTGTATAGGAGTCTCCTTGGGCGGGAGAATGCTATACAATGTGGAAAGTTGGCACGAAGAGCTGCTGAGGGTTTGATGTGGAAGCGAGGGGGGGAGAAGGAAGGATTCTAAATACTCTTGTACGGTTGACTCGGGCGGTATAAAATGGAGGAGTCACTCTTCCCACCCCTGTCCCCCTGACACCACATCACGGGGTCCACCCGTCGCATCGCCCGCC
>JBBPRX010000428.1:0-15400 GCA_038093195.1 Boletus fagicola
AGCATCTTCACAGAAGCACCACTGGCAACCCTGGATCCGTTAGGACGGTGACGCGCAGCCGGTGCCCCCGATTTCCTCTCCTTCACTACCAAGCTTGATTTCCTCTTCTTCGACAGAAGGGGCTGGGGACCAGTAGTCTGAGCAGCGCGCTTCGCTGCATAATGCGAAGTTATTGAGTCCATCTTCTCAAACTGTTTCTGATGAATTTTCTCGAACATATCACCAGTACGAAGTGAACCGCTGCTTCGTTGTTTCTCTATCGATTCTTCGGTCGTAGTCCGGCGATTGTTCAAGACGTTAGCATCAACAGCGTCTACGCCCTCTTCCGCAAGTCTCTTGTTCATCTCGTCCAAGACGGACTGAGCAGCTGTACGGAATTGGAGATTCGACGTGTTATGCTGGGGAAGCGGTGAACCAAATACGAACGGCCCGGACCTGGGAATACCTAGTCTCGAGCGAATTGAGGCATTCTGTGACTTTGGAGCAGGTGAGAAGATGTCAACGGGCTCGGCAGAAGGTTTCTCGACGGACTTGGGAGTTGCACCCGTGTTAAACCGTGCACTAGTGTTGGCCTTCTCCGGCGTGGGTTCGCGGATAGACGGAACCGCTAGTCCACCAGGGATATCTAAGTCTATATCCATGTCCGAGTTGTTGTATTGAGCAGATGGAGGGGACTGCTGCTTATACAATTCACCAAACCCTTCAAAGGTTGGGATAGAGGGGTACAAGGATTCCCGTGCAGCTCCACCCGGGGATAATGGCCATACAGGGACTGAGGAAGGTCCGGAACCTCCCGGCGTGCCAGGGACGAGGTCGAACGAAGTGGCGAACGGCTGAAGTTTGGGTGGAGACAGTAAGAGTTGGGGATTTGCGGTGGAATTCGAAACGAGGCGGATTGTGGTCGTAGTTGGTGCCTTGGAGAGACTGAGCCGTGCGTCTGAAGGAGCGGGAAGACCCTGGAGAGTTGACTGCCCAGGGATAGGCTCTACTGGTGGTTCTTCGGAACCATCCTTTGGATCAGAAGTGGGGAGGGTTGAGGACGACTGGACTACCTCCTTGCTGGAAAGACTAGAGGACGAGGATGTGGTGCCAATGGTTTTGGACGTATTGCGTTTCAGTCCCAAAGAAGTCGCTATAGCTCTGAGAGACGACGTGACAGAAGCTGACAGGATTGATGAGAAAGGACACTCTCCATCAAGATTGATGTTGTACGCAAGACCGACCTTTGGATGTATTTGTGCCAAACTCGCTCACCTGACGGTCGGAGGCACCTCGGTTACTCCTGAGTGTCTCTTCATCCACCTCTGCGATTGTGTCCATAACGACTTCCCATTGCTCACTGGGACGAGATATGGTATCAGACATAGGCGTGTTCCCCTCTCCAGAGTGAATGGACGCCTCGTCGTCGCTGTCTGCAGCGGGCTTCGCGTCCGGATTATCGCTCCGAATAGCGACGCTCAGCGGATCATCGGGTGGCAAAGTCTTTGCGTGAAGCTGCAATCGTTCGATGAGTTCTTTATTCTTTCCGGATGCCTTGAGTGAATGAATCTTGCATAATTTGACGAGTTGGTTGCGTTTCAGCGAATGTAATGCTGGCGAGTTGAACAAAATTTGTGTTGTGGTGGACATCTTCGCGTTTCGGCGTTATAGCATGGATTTGGTCTTGCGGTGATAATCGCCGTCGTTGTCGAACAGACGAGTTCGTAACTTTGTTGACTTTGTCGCGTCAACCGAGCCGGTCATGTGACTCGTGTTGCGTCGATAACCACGTGATCGTCGCGAGCAAATTAAGACGCGCCTCATGAAAGGGAACGAAATAATAGGTGAGACATGCCCCCACCGATGATTTCTACGGTCGCGATCCTTTGTGTTCCCGTAGTCTTGGAGAGTCCGTTCACCTGTAAATTGCTGTAAAAGTCCCCGAATTTTACTGATTCCGTGGACTGAAGCAGTGGGGTCTGGTTGTTTGTCCGCTTTGATCGTCACCGTGACATTCTCCATAAACAGAAAACGTTCCTCTGCACTCTTTCCTTCTCTTTTTATCATCCCCCATCCTCCCCCATCCTCCCCCATCCCCCCTCATCCCTTTCCATCCCCCCTCGCTGATTCATTTATTGTGCCCTACGGGCCCCTACCTCGAAGACAGCATCTCTGACACGCTAATAATATTTCTGGAGACGATGTTCAATCCATTCTTCAGTGCCACTCACCTGAAATCATCTCACCCGATAGGATTACCTTGAACGAAGACGTCGTCATCCTTGCCATCTCTCTTACTGCGCAGGTGTTGACACAGCAAAAGCCAGTCATCTAACTTCAAGGCCCATCTGAGTGCCACTCATCTTGGCCACTACCCTCCATTCAATGGACGGTAAGTGTATGGGTAGTCAATTATCCAGACTGTCGCCATACTCGCCATACTCGCCGTATTTACAGACATCTGCAAAGCGCGACGCAGTCAAGAGCTGATTACCTAGTTCCACAGTCCATTTTTGAGTGCCACTCACCTTGGGTCACCACCCTCTATTTAACGGACGGTAAGTGCATGGATAGTCGATTATCTAGACGGCCGCCGTACTCGCCGTATTTACAGGTACCTGCACAGTCCGACGCAGCCAAGAGCTGATCATCTAGCTCCACGACCTCATGTTTGAGTGCTACTCACCTTGGGTCACCACCCTCTTTTCACGGACGGCAAGTGCACGGATAGCCAATCATCTGGATAGTCGCCATACTTGCCGCACTTCCAACGTCTCGGACATCTGTAAAACGCGACGCACCCAAGAGCTCATTACCCGCCTCACGGCCCACGTTGCCAGTGAGCACCACTCACCTTGGTCACGTCGCTCCGCTTAATGGACGGCAAGTGCACGCAGCGCCAATCATCCAAAGAGATACACACAAAGGAGTTCTATTAACATCGTAATCCAAGGTAATGCTACGGTGAGATAGAACTTACAGTAGAGAATCTGGCCGGGTACCTACCTCTCTCCCGTTCGTGGGAAGACGATGCCCCCTTAATCACCGCAGAGTGAAGGTCCCTCAGACTGCAAGGTAAGTTTGCCGCAACAAGGCTCTGACCCCTTTCTCGATTATATCAAGCCGAGCCACGCCGTCGCTGCATGAAAGCTGGCACGAGCATTGTCCTCTATCGAGTACTCGGCATTGCCCGTCACACGAGACGGCGGTAAGTATAACCGCATGTTTCGAGTTGTGAACCATTATCGCATTGGATTGGTGTTGCCCCACCGCATCTGAAACAGGGCGATCCAAGAGACCATGAATTGTGGTGGAATGGAGCTGCCGTGAGTGCTATTGTTGAGATGGCAGCCATCGTGATGGATTGCGTTCGATTAAGCAATCTGTAGGCGCATGTGGGTCCACAAATTGCCGTATAAGGTAAGAAAAAACGTGAGTTTATTCCCTTTTGTGGTAATTTTCGTTGATTGCGATTTGTGTCACGGTATGAGACTGTCACGCTCCCAAGGTGACGATTTCGCTATTGCCCACCATTCTTGCTTTATATAAGAGCTCAGTCCGATGCCGCCTCATCACTCGTCCAAAAGAAACACATTACAGCTTCTTCGTCATGGTCCTTCAAACCTCCAACTATACTCGCCGATGCGATGAGGAAAACACCCCTCCCACCGCCAGACTCCCAAACGCCAAATCCAAAGTTCGGGGTGGCATCCAGGGTGCTTCCCGTCGCCGCCGCGCCCGATCAGCGGGTGGTCCTCACCACCCTCGTTATGCCGTCGAGCACGCCAAGCACAAGAACACCACAAAGTACCAGCCCTCCCTAATCGATATCGAGCTTCCCCGTTCCTCGGGAGATGTCCAAGTGTCGGACTCGACTTCTACTCTTTCCATGTCTAATGTGACCCTCCCGCGATATCTATCACGCCCTGCTTTCCGCGGAATCGCAAAAAAGACGATCACATCTGTCGCGCCCGAGCTGGCAGACACGGAACTGAGTTATATCCGCGAAGGCCTCCAATGCCTTGGCCCTGAGTGAGTTCAACCGATTTCCAGAGTAACCGTCAGTCGCTCATTTACCTTTGTAGAATGCTTCAAGTCCTTGCAGGCGTCAAAGCCGGAACTGTTTCCAACGTTCTCCCTAAAGAACTCGCAGTCACCGTCAACGACCTTTCTTCCGATATGCCGACGCACATGCTCGCCGTTTACTCTCGCCACGTTCCCCCTGCCACCAAGCGCCGCGTGACCCTCTTCCCGATCCACAATATCATCCTGGCGACTCACTGCGCGAATCTCCCTATCCTTCCCAAATCCAGCGTCCTTCGCCCAGATGCCGCCGGGTCCACCGTATCCGTGCCTGTGGTGCCCTTGTGCATCCCCGCACCGGAGGTCTTCCCTCAACTTTCAACTTTCCTCTACACGAAACGCATCGACCACCTGCTCGCTTCTCTCCTCCCTTGCCCGGCACCCCACCCGCTCTACCGCGACGATCCTACGAGCGAGCACGTCCTCAAGCTCCTCCAACAGTTTGCCAGCAAGCTCGCGACGAGCCACAGTGCCCAAACCCTCCTCACACACATGATGGCAGTCAACGGCCTATGGCGAAACGCCTGCGCCTTGGGTATCGACGACGAGAAGCTCTGGTGCGCACTGGATGTCGCATGGGAAGTCCTCATCATCGCGCTCGGCATCTCGACTGGCAAACGACCGTGAGGCTTGCACGTGAGTACTTGGGACGCGTCGTAGAGTCTGTTTTCTCGCATTCGGCATCGGACTTGGCATCGTTATGGGTACAGTCTTAGCCTAATCGCGTATTCTTTTTAATGCATGTTTGGTGTATGATTATGCATATGGGATCGTCAATTCTTTGCCATTTTTTTTTACCTCTTCGTCGCATTCATCGCATCGTTTGTTCTGACCGCATTGTCATTATTGATAAATATATATGCAATTTTATGAACACATTGTACTCCTCATGTGGTTGTGTGGGCTGCGAACGGTCAAGTCCTTCCAGCGGTACAGGGCACAGTTTCATTCGAGTGTCCGAGCTGCCGAGACGATATTACCAATTGACTACGTACCCTGAGGAAGGACCAAGATGTTACATGATTCGACGATGATATAGTACAAGTTTGAACAAGAGCCACAAGTACACAATCCCTAGTGATATCTGTGCGGGTCATGAGTATTGAATACGTATACAGATCGTAGATGCGTCTATCTTTCCTGAACTCGCCCGGATCTGCGAACCCACCACCTCCCCCTTTCTCAATCGATCACCGATGGGTTCCAAGTCTGTGCCGGAGATCCAGCCATGCATTCACTTGCCGCTCCTCGTGAACCGGTTAAAGACCTTCTGTAAAACCCAAAACAAAAACAAGTCGTTTATTAAGCATACGAAATGCGAGACATATAACGAAATGAGAAGAAAGATCCTAAGCAAAACGGACGGTGGAACCGGATTCTCAAAACACAGTAAAACCACCCGACGGAAAAAAATAGTCTGTATCGTCTACTCTCACAAACAGCCGCCAAACGACGGAAAAAATCAAGCGCGCTTTGTTGCACCGCTTACCTTTGCGCTGGCAGCTAGGTTCACCGCCGCCAGCTTCTCTGTGACTTCTTTGCTCTCCTTGGTAGGCTCTGCGGAGACGACAGACGGAACATGGTCAGATGACGGTCCAGAGCCAGTTGCTGCAGATCCCTGGGTGACAGATGCATCCTCCTTGACTTGAGGCTGCAAGGTGCCTTCGGAATCTGCATGGGGGTACAAGGCTGCACCATTGTGACTGTGCGATTCTGCGTTGTGGTGGTGAAGAACATCCGCATGCTCGAGACTCTCTTTCTCGGACTCTTGTTTGAATTGGAACACATCCTCGTTGAATTGGTGTTGCTCAGGTGTGAGGTGGTGCGCGAGGATCGACATGCGCTTCATCGCCATCATGCTGAATACGGCTTTACGGACTACGCGGACCGATGCAATCATCAATATACACTCTAGCTGGACGAAACGAAAACGAAACGTACATGTCCTCCTTGCATTGAACGCCTTTCTGACATGTGGCAACAAATCCGTTGGTTCGCCATTTTCTGCCTCCACGAAGTGCGGGACTTCGGCAGTGAGCCATGAATGTTGGAGCATTTGCTCGGCTGTTGGACGTGCTTCCGGATCGACCGTGAGGCAGGTGGAAACAAAGTTACGAGCGGCCTCCGACACATTGGACCAATACTCCTCTGCGAGGGGTCGATAAATCACACTCCACGAGGCGTCTAGAGGCTTACCTGGCTCAAAACGGTAGTCACCCGCAATGATAGCCTCCATTTCTTGCCTCTGGTTGTCACGATCGAATGGCGTATAGCCTGGTGGCGGATATCAGATGGCTCTGCAGACGCATATGAATGGCCACACATACCGGCAAGCAAGAAATATGTGATAACACCCATGGCCCAAATGTCGACGGGCTTTCCATGACCGGCTACATCAAACCTAAGTGGGTGCTGGACGATTTTCGAGGAAAGGCTCACTCTTTTTGAAGATCTCTGGTGCCATGTACTGTAGAACATCTCAGCGAGTTGAAACGCCTGCTAGAAGAGAGCTTACACCCGGCGTCCCGCAGACTTCCGTAAGCATGCTGAGTTTACTGTCCGGCATGACACGGCTGAGCCCAAAGTCAGCAATCATGATCTCTGATGTCTTCTCAGGCTTGGAACGGAAAATCAAGTTTTCGGGTTTCAGATCACGATGAACAATACCACAATCGTGGATATATTTGACTGCACCGAAGATGGTGCGTACGAGCTCAGCAGCGTCACTGCGTTGCTAAATGAGATTTTCAACGCGTTCGGATAGCATCTTGGGTTACTCACGCTTCAGTGTATTGCCCCCTCGCACATATGCTGTCAAAGAGCTCGCCACCTGTGCAGAGGTCAAAGACAAGGTACAGATTGTGAGCAGTCTACGTGATGGTGAACGTCAAGTTCTGATCGGTTGTGGTGATTCCCACCTCGAAGTAATCATGCAGTGTGACGATATTGAGGTGCCCAATGGACACTCGCTTGAGTACCGCGATCTCGTTACGGACCTAAGGAATCACGGGTCAGCAACCATAACAAATTCAAGGGTTCAGGGTAGGCAAAGAAGATGGCGCCCACGGGATCAGGCGTGATGGTACGATCAGCGCGCGTTAAGAATACAGATCAGCAATACCACGAGGACTGAGCGTGAGACGACCGTGCGCAGGGAGTGTATGTAGACGCGATCACCCACAGCACTGCGGAATTAGGAAACCCCGCAGGCTTACGAGCAGATCGCAGCATCGATGAGAAGCTGTAGAGGTACATACCATGTGCTCCCTCCCCTCCATGAGTTTCTTGTTGATGACTTTGCAAGCGTAATATTGCCCAGTCTTGATATGAATCGCCTCCTTCACGATTGCATACGTGCCGCTACCGAGGGTACGTCCTGTGCGGTACTAGAACCACCGAGCCAGGTCGAGAAAGCCATCGTCAGCGCCATCGGGTTCGTATCAAGAGGGTACGACGCGAGAGATCGACGGACGGCAGGGCCGGTTGCAAGGGTGATTCCACAAACTCACCTGGCAGGGTACCGTCGCGGGTTGTTGGGGCATGGTGATCGCGACGTCGGACTCTTGGTCCTGATGGTATGTGGATGTGAAGAGGGGAGATGGGAGAAAGGGAGAAAGGGAGGCGCGTATTTATGTCGGGAGTGCAACCGGCCACAGCAGAGAGCACTATCAGGCCGCATCCAGATAAAGAGGGGAAATAGACTCACCTCGACGGTCATTTCCGGCCGATCCTCCGGGTCCGCCGCCGATGCCTCCGGGGATGCTGTGCCCTGCCCAGCGGTGAGCTCCATGACTGTGACCGCTTGCGGTGTCACCGGCGTCGCTGGTGGCTGCGGCGACCGCCTACTCAGATTGAGCAGGTTCAGCCGCGATGAAGTCTTGCCGAACAGCGTTGACAGCGTCGGAGAGCGCTTCGCCTTGTGCTCTTCCTTGTGATCCTTGGGCTGACTATGGTTTGCACCCATGGCACCAACGGGGAAAGCAAGTGGCAAGGGGTTACAGGTAGAAAGAAAGGCTCTAACCCTACATGCGTCCCCGTCCGGTATAAATGGTGTTGGTAGAACCGATGACTGGAGGTTTGTCATCGTGCCTCACTTGTTCTGCGTGCTGCGATTTCACTATCAATGTGCCAGGAACGTCTCAAATGCGATGCCCTATCCGACTTCTCCCCCTCTCTTCTGCTGTGACGCACAGTCGAGCATTGCGGTTGACCCGAGTAATGCAGCGCCAACGCGTGCCATCCCTGTGCCGAACGTTCGATCGTCTGAACACGCGTCTTGGCGTCGATCTGAATTCCATGTCGGATCTGTTGCACAGGACGGAGTGCCCCGGGTTGAGCATGAACTTAACGTGGCGACGTTCTACGCTGGAGCGTTGGATATGCTTCCAGAACCCATGTGCTGTGTCCTGCGTGTTCCGTACTATTCCTTGCACTTTGGATGTGACATGCTTGTGACGCGTGTGACTGACTAATAGCTCACTGGTCTGGCCATGATACCCATTACCACTATGTAGGCTAGCTTTGCTAGCCCTCTAGCTCGACCCGAAACATTATTCAGCGTACCGTTCTCCCGGCTCAGCTTGGAGCAGCGGGACACACAACATGTCCGGTTAAAAAAAGTTAACGTAAACTCACGTATTATGGTCACTAAAACCAACAGGCGAGCACCCAATTGCTCTTCGTGCTGGACGTCGACGACGTCCGCGAGCCGCACCTGTTTCTCTTCTTAGACTTTATACTACCCCGCCTCTTAATCTGTTGCATGCATCTACGCGATGCTAATCCGTCTCGTCCCACCATGCCCCCACCCCACAATTCTTTACGGCCTGACATTTCCAAGTGTCCTCCCTCTGCATGATCTCGGCCCCGGCGCAACCATTCCTGCTGCGTGGTCGTCGCAGTTGCAAATCCTTACTTCCGTTCTGTACCTCGACCCCCCGTCGAGCATCCACATGCTTGATCGAGCGGTAGGCTTGGTCGCTCGCGTTCGCGAAGTGACTATGGACGTCCCACAAAAGGAGATTCAAGTGAGGTTCGTCGATGGAGGGGTAGCGGTCATCCCTATGAATTCGGACTGTGTTCGAATGTTGTCGAGCGTCGTTGTCGATGTCAAAGGCTGCAGCGAGCCTGAAAGCCAGCGAGGTAGCATGGAAGGCAGTGTCTGTCCTGGAAGCACAGCTGGTAACGCAGAAGATCTCCCGTCTGGGGGTAGTCCTACAAAGTCTCCAAAACCAGGGAGACACAAGAGACAACGGTCTCTTTTGTTTTCATTAATATCGTGGGTTTATCCTTTGAATGAGTTTGACCCCCTCTTGATTTTCGAACCAACAGATCGTTGGTTCCCAAATCGCTTTCATTGTCATCACCCCTTCGGCCCTCCAGTGCGCCACCGCGAGCCCCACTTCCTCCCCTCCCTGTCGCCAGTAGCGCGACTTCTCCAATATCTTCTCACCGAACCAGCTCTGCCTCAGCGCGACCTGATCCAGAGATTTTTCGCCGGCGGGCCCGAGCAACCCTCGTTGATGTCTGGAGACGCTATGTCATTTCAGCTCTCACACCTCAACACACACCTGCCGCTGGGTATGCTGAATGGACTTTGCTTGCTATGGCCAGTGAAGTTCGGGCGGAAATCGAGTCCATCGAGACCGTCAAGTCCCATGCGTTTGGCATCAGCAGTACAAGGGGAGGGGGCAGCAGGCACAGAAGGACTCAAAGTGAAGGCAGAAATGCTCTCGACTTTGGGGACCGCAACGAAGACTGCGAGTCAGTGCAGTGGCGTTGTCGTGCTCCATCCCCGTTCCCAGATATATTGAACGCGGAAGACACCGATCAAGTCGTCTATCCCCGCCGAGAGCAAGGTAAGGAAGTGTTGTATCTCCAGAGTTTGCGCTCAGTTAATATCGCAGCAGATGAATGGGGTGTTCGATATATCCACCATCCCAGGTCCTCCGACGAGGCTGATGTTTTTTCAGTCGAGTACAACGGCCATAACGACAACCTTCTTGAGGAACATTTCACTGTCGGCGACGATTGGGACGAGAACGAACGACTTACAATCGAGCTCAGTCGTATGGGACGTCATGGTATCCCTGACATGTATAGCCTCTCGTCAAGCTATGAGGACAGGCATCTACATCCAGCAGGCTTTGGTCTCGATTGCAACGATAGCGATGGCAATAGACTGGCGGACACTACTTTTGACGTCTCGAGATGTCCTCTTACCCCTTCCGTTGTTAACGACGATGAGGAGTCAGATGACAGTCAGGCATCTGTCCGGACTCCTGAGGATGGAGAAAATATTCCTCTGGTCCCGCCTGCACAAAGACAGCAAGGCTTGACTCCGCATGCGACATGCTCTGCTCCCCAGCCACCTTTGGTGTCCAGAGTCAGTTCATCTCGCCCTCATTCTCGAAAAGCTTCAGCCCAATATTCGAAGGCACCTTCAACGCCTGTCCAGACATTAGGCCCTCCAACACCTTCCACGCTCCCTTCTTCGAGCGCACACAACTTTGACTGCAGAGATACGCAAGCCGACGAGTTTATTACCTCACGCCTTGCCTGTCTGGAGCGTATTTGCACCGCACTCGAGATCGTCCAGAGCCGGGCTCGTGAGGAGGGGTGGAGTCTTGTCAGAGCGACGTTGATCGGAGCAATGAATGAGTGGTCGGACGCTGAAACGGAAAGGTCCCTCGAAATCAAAGCAAAGCGGCGCGCATGGAGCTCAGGCATTAAGATTTCTGCTCCATATTCCACCTCTCGCTCTGCGCCGAAGGTGTGGGGCGGCAGTTTCTCGACGTTCAGATCATCAATGAGGCCTCCTGGTCTCACCTCTCGGTCTGCGGGAATTCCGCAGGTGCGCAGACCAATTGTGCCCACTGGTTTGTCTCTTGGAATACCGATGCGGAGCTCGCCACTTGCGCTGTATGCCTGGGGTGCAGAAGATGGACAGAAATCTACTCCCAGCAAATATGGTATCCTCAACTCAGTTCGTACCACGGAAACGATACAGGGCAAGAGGCCATCAAGAGTGACCTTCGCTGACAACGTTACCAAGTTATTTCCGGTATGCGAGGACGACAGCGAGGATTCGTTCGAGCCCGTCCAGGTGAATGCCGTTGGTTTCCCGCAGCCGGTGCCTCTCGCTGTTTCAACTGAGGAACCCGAACGTTGTCTCATGGAGGGACTCACAGAGAATGAGGAGGATCCTTTCTACTTCTGTCCGTCGCAACCGCGTAAGCGTACTACGAGCATGTATGTGATCCCCCCTACGCCTTCGGCACCCTCGCCCTCTGTCCTTCCGATGTTCCGGTGCAGTACCCCATCACTATATAGTCAAGCTGCTGTCGGTGGGGACGTTCCCATTGCAGAGAACGACGAAAAGGGGAGATTAGATGCTTCTGCGTTGTTACTGCAGCCACTGTCATCATTGTCCATTTCCTCATCGCCACAGTCGCCCCCGTCCCGGCCTCCACTCACTTCCAATCCTCCATTCGTTCCAAGACCCAGGGCGGTCTCATTGCCCACACACAGGTCCTATTCTAACATGAACAAGACCCGCCGCACGTCTTTTAATCATAAGGACGAACACTGCGAGGACTTGTCGCGAGCCTATGCTTCGCCTCCTCCTGAGGGCCCGTTAGTGATATCAACAACTTTGGCGCCACACGAACAATATCCTAGATACGCTCACGTCCACTCACCCATCCCGGCTAGCAAGAAAAACATGAATGCAAGCATCCTGGGAAGGACGGGCAAAGAAGTGGTGTTTGAACAGGCAGGGTCAGAGTTCACCGTCGGTATAGAAGTCGCTCTTGGAAGAGCGGAGGAGGGGCGCGTCGTTTGGTGAGCCTCGTAGCCATCCATGAGCGCGGGCGTGACGATGTTAGCTGTGTCACCCTTGAGGAAACGCTGTTAAGATTCAGAATCAAGTAATTGTCGTTGCTGTCATCTGCCTTCATCTACCTTTTGAATTCTCCCTGTTCAACTTCCATGCTGGTACGGTGCGTGGGCACTTCTACTCATCCTTCTTGCAATTCACGCGTTTTGTGTTAGCTTTTTGCCACACGAGTCGTCGCGTATTATACTAGAATTTACCCGGTACCACCCCCCCTTTACGCCAAGTAATACGAAGGCACAGCGCCAGACCTTGTCATGATACTTACCCGGACAGCTTTCATGTGCATAATCCACGTACGCTCATACGATATCAACATGATTCTGCGATGCTCATTTTCGTCTGGCTTAAACTTCGTGCGACTTTAATACTGCGTTAAGGAAGCTCCATACGTAAATCGTCGATGTCAGATGAGGCGCAGCTGACTAGCCACTCTGCACGATGATTGTTCTTACCGCCTTCTGGAGCGCCGCGCATATCTGACAGGTGATCTTTGTACACGAGCTCACTACTATATGCTCGCGAAAAGTTTTACCCGTCACTGGAGGCGAGTTTAATCCTTACCCACTCGAACGCAAACTTGAATCTTCGAGTGGAGAGGCGAACCTATTGATCAACGAACACAAGCTCACTTCACGCGACAACACCGTAATGCCATGCATTTCGCAGACTAACTTCGCAGGCGGACAAGGTTTTCAGGTGACTTCCCTAGTTCGATGGGGGCATACCTGCACGTGAACTGCTTATCACTTACCGACTTATCACTTAGCCTCGGACATTTCTCCCCGGTTCTTCGCTTCAGAAGCTAATTGTTGAGGTTCGAATTCATGCGTTGTCCCACAGTTGTCCCCATGACCACCTTATCTCCTCCAGGTCTTATGGTATTGCTCAGATAGCCGAGCACCCTGCCCAACGTTGTGTGCCCTTCACCTCTCACCATGTCGATGCTTCACGAAAACACAAGTCCCGAGAAGATCGAGGAGATCACTAGTGTGACGAGGGATAAGGTTGATACCTCGGACCAGCGTCTCCTCGATCTCGGGTATAAACCCGAGTTTCGGCGTGAAATGTCATTGTTTGGGGTATTAGGAATATCGTTCTGCGCTATTGGGATCCTCACTGGGATGAGTAGCGCCTTTCAAACCGGATTGTTCTCTGGTGGCCCACTTGGGTTGTTCTGGGGATGGAATGTGAGTAGCTCCCGTTCTGACTCGCGATCTTGCGTCTGATCAAGCTTCCCCTCGCCGGTATGGTAGATATGCAGTTTCTTCATGCTTCTCATTTCCCTCAGTCTAGCAGAAATTTGTAGCTCATAGTGAGAGTTTAGACGAGTTTTACACCCGTAAACTCATGGATGTTTGCTAGTCCAACTCTAGGCGGCCTTTACTTCTGGGTCTGCAAGATGAAGCCCAACTTACCTGTCCTCGGGTGTGCGTCTGAATGGATCCTTTGTTGAACCGCGAATTAAACCCCAATCTAGTCTGTACAGGATGGATATACTCTATCGCAATGGTCTTCACTGGTACCGCCGGAAACCTCAGGTGAGTTTCTTCCCATTACGACTGTTATTCCCCCAGTAACGATGTCAGTGTGGCGTTGTACATCGCTTCAATGGCGGAAGTTGGCCAAGGCCGATCCTTGACCCGTGTTGAAATCGCTGCGATAGCTTGGGTTGTCAATATTATCTCGGGCATCGTCAACACAATTGGAACGAAAGCCATTGGGCGAATGAGTACTTTGAACGTTTGGTGGACGTTCGGAGGCACGTTTGTGCTTGTGATAACACTACTTGTCAAGGCTCCCGTGAAGGTGAATACTCCGTCGTACGAACAGGCAGTTGGCTGATATTTCGGAAGAATTCGGCCTCCTTTGTATTCACCAACTACGAAAAGTAAGTAGGGTGATCGAATGCGTGATATGTCGGTCCTCATGCGACGATCGCAGTTTCACTGGGTGGGATTCGCGAGGCTTTGTCGTCCTCTTAGGCTTCCTTCAGGTAAATGACCTATTTTTTACGAAGATTTACCACCTCTGAGTGAACATGAGGCCATTTATACCCTAGCAGGTTGCGAGACAGCTGCTCAAGTCGCCGAGGAAGCAAAACGCGCTGAGATGCTCGCCCCCCTCGCTGTTGTGGGAAGTATTGCAGGTTCATGGTTTATCGGTTTCGCATACATGCTCGCCCTCCTCTTCTCCATGCAGAGCATTACTAGTGTGCAGGCGACGACCTACGCTATACCTATCGCACAGTTGTTCTACGACGCGGTCGGACCGAGACTCACCATCATGTGCCTCGTGGTCATCATGTTTGCGCAAGCAACAGCGTCGATCACTGCGTTTACTGCAAGCTCGAGGCTATTTTACGCTCTTGCAAGAGACAATGCATTCCCCGCGAAAGAAAAATTCATGGCTCTCAATCGTTTTCAAGCTCCTTATTGGGGTGTGTGGACGTCTGTACTCATAGCGTGCATCCTTTCGTGTGCCTATATAGGCTCAACCGTTGCTGTGCGTACATGCAACATCCCACTTGCCTGTCGAATTGATTATTCCACAGTTTAATGCAATGATCTCCTCTGCGGCGATATCGGTGATGCTCAGTTATCTTCAACCCATTCTCATACGGGTGTTTTGGCCAGACTCGTGAGCGTAATGTTAGTCTTGGAAGTGCTGAAGACTGACGATCGTGTTAGGCTCCCGGAACCCGGTCCTTTTAACTTGGGAAAATGGTCATGGCCCATCAACTTCGTGAGCTTTCTAGTCAGTCCGATCAGTCCTTCCTGTCACGTTCCCCCTTAGTAACCCTCTGACAGTTCAGCTCATTCATCTGTGTGCTTTTCGTGTTGCCCACGTCATATCCTGTCAACGAGTTGAACATGAATTATGCCATTTTGGCCGTCGGTGGACTCGCTGTTATCGTTCTTGTGAATTGGGTCACTTGGGGTCGCCATAGATTTGTCGGACCGGTACAGACGTTTGCTTGAGGGAACTTACTAGCTATTTAGCGAGTAGCTGCTGCATAGTGATATATCAAAGGGAGTAACACTAACTTCGACGATGAATGGATGAAGGCCAAACGATATTGTTTGGTGAACTAGTGCGCGTCAGTCACGTGATTCGAAAATCTACTTCAAAGTCCAAACGTACTAAGTTCATGCAGGTCCGAAGATGGACAATAATTACAAGGCCTCGAAGGAGGCGTTTGTCTCCGGGATGACAGGCTCATCTGTCTTCCACGTCAACCTTGTATTAGCAGTCGGGCTGGTGAGTTCAGTGCGACACGTCGGAGGTTCTGTTGCTCAAGGCCACAAGGCATCGATAACTCTACATTCCGCCCTGCGAACGCGCCTGACCGTGTTCCGTTCAATGCCATTCATTCTCGAATGGCTGGTGTTGGTCCTACCCCTCTCGTTTGCGCTGACAGTCTATGCCGATGCACCTGGGGCA
>JBBPRX010000429.1:0-15387 GCA_038093195.1 Boletus fagicola
CCGACTCCATTCCATTAGTAAACCTATGCCTCTCCGTAGTATATAAACTCCTGTAACTCCTGTACTTTCTCCTCAGTCTGAATATTAGCTTAGTTCTCACTCCTGACCTCTGACCTTGAGTCTAGATGACTCTCCTCTGTTATCTCCACTCGACTTAGTACTTCGAAAGTACTTAAGTCCATACCGCTCCAAACTCCCTCACAAATTGGGACCACGAGACTATTGGCAAGGGCACACCACACATGGTGAAGCCAAGTCCCGCCCCCTCAGTAGCTCCGAGAATCCGGAGTTACACTGGAGTGCACGGACTTAACATGCGCCTGGCTTGATGAGATTGCCTTGGAGGTTGTAGGCTGGGACAGGCACAATACAGTGTGTTGCCCGAAGTTCTTCAAGTTCTGCTTGCGTGTCTTCATTAGTAAGGGGCCAGTTTTCCATTGTGAAGTCAGAAGCAGCTACAGTGTATGATTTCAGTACTCGTTCTGTATACTATGATATCAATGGACATTACCTGGATCATCCAAGTCTTGGTTGTCACTGGCTTTCACCCAATCATCAACTTCCTCTTCATCAGCTGACTCACCACACTCAGTCTCATTAGGGCCAAGTGGCTGTTGCAAAAAAAAAAGTGAAAAAAAGCTTTTTGGACAATGCTCAAGTTACATACCTCATACAGGAGGTGGCACACTTTAAACCACTGACCACTAATACCCCCTCTGAGTAAGAAGCCCTTACTGGGTTAGAAGTCTGGTGTTGAAATCTTGGATTGAAGCTCACAGAGATTGCCCAGGACAGTCTTGAAGTTGCCTCTGACTGGTTGCACGTCAGGCTCCTCCGCTGTGCATGATGGCTTGACATTAGCAAGAAATTGTCAAATTGTTGACAGGTTATGGTAACCTGTGTCAGAAGTCAACCAGAAGTCCTGGTCATAGATCTGCACAATGGCACTGAGTGGCGCAAGCTCAATACCTCCATCAGGTGAAGGAGATAGATATTTTCATGAAGCATCATCAGTGCCAGACTTCAAGGCACTATCATCAATGGTGGCTGTCTTAACCACCAAACGGTCAGCCCGGCCATCTCAAACCCAATGAACATTGTTCAAGATGGACTTGTCCCCAAGATAGAATCCAGTTTCCACCAGGTTCTTGTGCAAGCCAACCAGCTGTGCAGGCAAGGTGCAGAGGGAGGGCTGTATCTCAGTGGGCATAGAGAGCAGCCATGAAAGAGAGAGTAATGGGCACAAGAGAGTAACAGTGTAAAGTAAATAGTTAGTGTAGGGGGGTGTGAGGGGAGAGTCGTCCCAAGGGGTTCTATAGTCGGGTTGTCAGTAGGAAGGGTTGCTGGTGACTTACCACAGCACTGATGACTAATCTGACTGAAAGTGAACTGAGCATGAGACAAAAGACAATGAAAGTGAAAGAAATATGAAAATCTGGTCAAGGACGAGGATTGGACACTGAGGGAATAGGCCAAGGACAAGGGCCAAATGTGAGAAAGGTGGCCTAGGATGAGGGCTTGACTGAGTATGAATGGCCCAGGACGAGGGCCAGATACGATACGAGCAAGAGACAATGGTGACCTTAGCACAAGAGATGAAAAGATATTATTCCAAGTTGGAATACTGTACATGGGTTTTATAGTCCAGGGAATACCCCAGACTCTTTTATACTGGATGCAAAACTAAGTAGAAGTGAAGGGTAAGTGTCCAGTAATTTAAACTTGTTGCTAAGTGAAGAGAAACCTTAATATAGCTAAAAGAGAAGAGTCCGGAGTTGAAATGAAGTGGTCCAAGTCAGATTGAGGCAGTCCGGACAAGCAGACTTGATGGACTTGCCCCAGACTGGGGCAGCTAGGGGCAAACAACAAGCTGGATGTGATTGGATACAGACCTAAGGAACTGAGGTTCCTTACAACAGGTGCAAGAGAGTGATGGGTGCAAGAGGGAGAGTGGGAGAGTAGAGGGTGGGAGAGAGCAAAGGAGAGCAAATGTGAGGGAAAGAGAGATGTGATGGTGAGAATAATGGGCTGGCAGTCCCGGAGCCTTCTTATAGATTTTGGAAGGGTGCTCTTTTCGTAAGTGGCACAAAAAGAGGGTCCAAATGTCTGCGAAAAATTTGTTTTAAGGGGAGTATTCGGTTGGAACATCAGCCAAGAGCAAGTGAGCACTCGGATGCTTACAGATTTTGTTTTCTGTTCACTCAAGAGACATTTCATTTTTGTACTGGCTGCCTGAAAATGGCTGCCACAGTCAAATCCATCAAAGAACAAAGAGAGATCCTGTCTCATCTTAGTACCAGAGCCATCTTTGCTCATTTGAAAGGGGTACTTATCTTCAGCCAAGAGGAGTGGAACAGTAAAAACCTCCTTCTTGAATACATCATACACCATGCTTCCGATGAAGACCTCCACTTTCTCCTATAGGCTGGCCATGATGAACTGGTGGGGAAAACAGGATGTAGTAGTCAGAAGCACAAACAGGCAGAAGAAAGTAGTATCTAGCATACCACATGGAGGATAGAAGTTGATGTCAATCCTATGGACATTGATGATGATGACTACAACCCCAAGAAGTTCCTTGTACTTCCTACCAAACAGAAACTGAAGGAATGCTATGCACAATTTCACTGTGCAACATCCAATGCTGCTTTCAAGTCTGGCATCTGTGGTGTTTGTGCATGGGAGTGTAGTATCGTTGCCAACCAACTCAAGGACATTACCATTTCCAAGTTGCCAAACAATGATTGCCTTATTCCAATGAAACCTCATCCCACACATCAGCTCTTTGATGGAAGGCTCCTTGAGCCTGCAGGTGTCAAGCTTGTGCACAATCAATCTGTTGTCAGTGTCTGTCACTCCTGCCTCAAGGACTTGAAGAAAGTGAGTAAGAAACCACCAAAATACTCACTTGCAAACTGACTTTGGATTGGTCCTATTCCATGGCAATTGTAGGTCTTGATGTTCCCTGAGCAGCTCTTGGTTGCACTCCTCTATCCTTGGGTCTACGTCTTCAAGCTTTTTCCCAAATGCTCCCAAGGAGCATGAAACATCTCTGGGTTGTAACAGGCCATGCAAGGAAATGTCAGCACCTATGAGCTCAATGCAGAGGGGATCACAGACATGGTATAGGGCAAGTTGATGCCTCGTCCACCCACAATCCTTGTGTCATTGATATCTGTGATGTCCATTGCTCTCAGTGAATTGCCAAAGAATTGGATTCACTCAACATTTTGTGTATGCTGACAGGTTGTTCTTGATGCTTTGTATTGGCTGAAAGAGCATAATCCAAAGTACTATGGTGATATTGAGATCAGTGAAGCTCGGATGGAGAGTTTGCCAGACAATGATGTACTAGAGGAAATAACCTCTATCATCTGGCAATCAGAGGATGTTGGTATTGTCGAGGAGGAAAATAACGGATACATTCCTCAGGACAACAATGAAAGTGAGTACAATAGATGGATTAGCAAAGAATACTTATCTCATGTTTCATGAAGTGCCGCTTGATGAGTTAGAAACTAGGACAAGAAATCTTGATATCAGTGCATCTGAACAAAATTGACTCAGACAAAATGGTTGGCTGTTTTACCCAACTCACAAATGGTGGAATGATGACAGACATACCTAGATCCAGATGTGGTGCCACTTCAAATCTCAGGTGCTGTTGACACTGATATGTCAAGCTTGACAGCAAACGAGTTGATGGCATGGGATCTTGCAAATTTGTGGAAAGAAGAGAAGGAAGGGGGATATGCAGTACGGCATGGCCTGCAACCTGTCAGCGACTTTGGCAGACCTCAAAATGGCAAAGGACCAGAGAACATACCAGGATATGGTCAGGTCAACTTTTTGAAAAGGGCATTTCCTTGTCTTTTCCCTTATGGCAAAGGAGGAATAGAAGGCAAGCAAGATACACCTATTGACTTTGCTGAGCATGTCAAATGATGTCTTCATTACCACAATCATCATTTTTGGAAGCACGAGACATTTCCATTTATTGCATTTGGAATCCGCCAATGCCAATAAGTTCTCTCGTCAGCACACCTTCAGATGCAAATGAAAGCCTTTGAAAAAGATGCTCACATCTTGTCCACCATCACGGTCAAAACTCTCCAGAAGGCGCAGGAGGAGGAGGAATGTGGTCAACCAACTTCAGATCCTGCTATTCAGCTCCTATGTCAGCACATATATGCCACTGGTGGTTGCATCACTGGATCTGATCAATCTCAATACCAGTTTAGAAGCCAGGTCTGGGCGACATCAATCATACTCAACCCACCTAGTCTCTGGATTACTATCAATCCATGTGATCTTCATGACCCAATTGCTCAGGTCTTCACAGGAGAAAACATTGATCTTGATGAGTTTGATGCTCAACTTGGTCCATCAAAGGAAAAGCAGGTAGAAAATATCACATTAGACCCATATATATGCAGCTGCTAGGTTTTTTCATTTTGTAATCAAGACAATCCTAGAGATGCTTTTTGGCATCAAGGTCAGCAATCAACATGTTCATTCAACACCAGGAGTTTTTGGCCATGTTGCTGCATATTTTGGGGTCATGGAATCACAGGGAAGAGGAAGTCTCCATCTCCATCTCTTGCTCTGGCTGAAGAACACACCACTAATGGACGAGATGGAAGAATTCCTTAAAGATGCTGATTTCCATCAGCGAGTCAAAGACTTCATCAAAGCAAATCTTTGTGCTTACCTTCCTGGTTTTGAATCTGCTGAATCTATTAAGGAGATTCCAAACAAAGTTGATGTTGCATATTCCCACTCTCCGAATCCAGTAATATATAGCAGACTATGATGAAAAGTTGATGGATCTGGAATGGCAAGTGGCAAGGTCGAAGAATTTACATACCTGTGAGGTTCGCCATTGTCAAGTCCCCAACAAGAAGGGAGGTCTCATCTGCAAGCGTCATGCACCATTTGGGAAGGTGCCAAAGGACTTCATTCATGAGAATGAAGTTTGGGGACCAAAGCAGCTTTACAAATTCATGGATGGCTGGATTCCATCAATTGGCATCAACATTCATTGCAACAATGATGGCAAGCTACTCACCAACTCATGAGAAACAACAAATGTGTGCTTTTATATAATGTCCTATTAGACAAAAAAACAGGGATGCAACTCCAACATGTTAGCAATTCTTGCAAAGGGCTTTGCCTATCATTCTCAACACAACTCCTACCTGGACAGCCTACACAATCAGCAATGTCTTCTTCTCTTTCACTTCATTCACACCATCAATCATGAGCAAGAGTTGGCAGCTCCAATGGTTATGTCTTATCTGATGGAATGGGGTGACACTTATTGCTCACACCATTACACAGCCATCTATTGGTCATCCTTCATCAGCAAGCTCCTCAAGATCTATCCCAACTTGCAAACACACACCAGTACACAGGAAAATGCAATGAGCACCATGATAGGTCCATATAATTCTGTTTTGCAAACCAGGACTGTTGATCAACACAGCCACATAGTGTGGAAAATGGTGACCATCAAGAGGAACCAGCTAACTTGCCACAACCTGAGCATGAGGGAAGAGACAATAATAACAAGGTATATATGTACAATTAATAAACATCATCTGACAATAACAACTGACTAAATATGAATGTGGAATAGGAAGCTGACAAATGTGATACTGTGACATTGGATAGTGACAGGCATGGAAAAGTCTCCATGAAGTGTCAAGTGACCGACTACAAACTCCAAGGAGAAGCCCTTGCTGACTCAAATGTCATCAACTTTTTTGTTAACTCTTATGAGGTTGAAATGGAACCAAAGTCCAAGTCCAAGTCTATGAATGTCAGAAACAACCAAGATCATGACCTGACTGAGTCAGACCTTTCCCATGCACCAAGAGGTCAACCTTGGCAGGAACGTGTCCCTTATCTCCCCACACATCCTAAATCCAAACTCAAACAGTGCATTGTGCAGGGTAAACATCATAACAATCTTCCAAACTTCATTGGATGCTACTTTCCTTGTTGTGATGATCCCTACATATATGTATAGTTTTTATTGCACATTGATGCTTCTGCTTCTCAAACCCTGGAGAAACATTGAAACAGATCTCAAATCATCTTCACAATCATGGGAGTCAGCCTTTGATACCTTTGTGTCCACAGCTTCACAATGAATTTGGAATATCATCACTGGCATACAATACTTTCATGAGTGTTGGTCATCTGCTCAGCACCATTCCAGCAGCTTGTCAGATCTGTACTACTCTGAAGAAGCCTTGAATGCTGTGCCAACTGGTGATCTGGATTTGGTGGAAGATAATGCTGCCGAGGAAGGTGTACAAGCTCCTTTGTCAGAGGAGGGCCTTGCACAGCTCATTGCCTCTCAGACCTCTTGGTGAGAAGAATTGCATGGACATTTGGCCATGGAGACTGCCAAAGTCATGAAAATTTTCCCCAATGTAGATGATTCTGCTTGGATTCAGCAATGCAAGCATATTGTTCCAACCTCCAATAGCACATCATCACACTCAGATTCAGAAGTACAAGCAACTACTCTTGGTGTCCAAAATGCAACCGAACAAGACATTCAGAATCTACTGCATCAGGAAAACCTCAAATTGTTTAATAGTATCTTAGATGTCTTAAATGTACTTGGCTCGAGAAAAAAAACTACCTAAGACAACTTAGGTTACTAAGTAGACTAAGTCTGTTAAGACAGTGGCTCTTAAATAAAGCTTGACTTCATGCCTTAATTTCGGGTCAGATGACACTTAATGTGTCTTAGGTCAGTTCACGGGAATTATGAAATTACATGGGTCACCTTACTAGTACTAGTAGTACTACTACCCCCACCGGCGCAGCACTACCCATACAAGTGCAGCAGTGCTCGCATGCCAGTGCAAACACAAATGGAATGCACAAGCATTCCTGTTCATGTTTGCATGGTTTGCATTTGCATATGACAGCAGGGGGACAAGCACAAGCATAGGGACAAGGGTGAGCACATGAGCGAGAAAGGCGACAGAGGGGCAAGCATGGTGCAAGGGGGAACACATGGGTGAGAAAGGCAAGGGGGGTGAACACAGTGCAAGGGGAAAGCATAGGCGAGTGTGGGGACGAGGGTGAATAGCAGGGGTGAGCACATGGGCGAGCAAGGCATAGTATCCTTTAAAAACATTAGGGAATGGATGGGCAAGGCAAGCATGATGCTCACATGCACATGTGAAAGAAAACACATAATTTATTCGCTTTTGTGTCTGCACACAAGGCTTCACTGATGTATGCAAATTAGAATCATGACAGCATTAGGGATGAAACTAAAGGGGACAAGACCAAAGCAGAAAGGTTAAGAAAGGAATGCAGGGAATAAGCAACAACACAAAAGGGGATTAATGCAATGTACAAAGGAATTCCAGCCAGAGTGATGAGGAAGAGACAATCATTACAAAAAAAAACGGGGGGTAAGGAGTGACCAAAGACAGTGTTCCAGGTGAGGTTGAGATTTCACCATTGTGGAGGTATCTGTGCGAGTGATCAGAGGCGGGGAACAGCATTACTGCTGTTGGCACAAAAGGATAAGAAATAGGACAGAATGAAATGAGAAAGAGAAATACTGAACAGAGCATGGCCTCAGCGGTATGTCATGAGATCGTTGAGTTCATCATCATGGTTGCTGGGCACCTTCAGGTCATCATCTTCATCATCACTCAATGTTCTGCATCCAAACCTTCATACAGTCTCCTTTGCTAGCTGAAGGAAGGCCTTGATGATACTGTCACACACCTTTGGTGGGATTCTTTCGACACTCTATAGATAGCACACAGTTTCATGACCCCAAAAGTCTTTCTTGAACATCTCACCCGAAATATTTGCCTTCCACTTTTCATTCCTGGTTACTTTCTTCTTGCCTTTTCCAGTTGGAGGGACAATCTCAAAGGTGAGAGCCTTGTCCCAGAGTAAGACAAATGTTTGTTTCACCTATAATGCTTGTGGTTATGTATCTCTGAAAGGAATGCAGATGAAAAACATACTGCAATACTGGCTGATGAAAGTGCCACTTTCGGATAACTGCACTTGTCTTTCAATCCTGTTTTGATTGGGATGTCCATGGTGCCTTGAATAGAGTGCAGATGTGATGCAAATGTTTGCAGTATACACTGGGACTTCCACATATAGTCCTATGGAATGGTGTTAGTACTGTATGTTAGCAGGCTGAGCTCCAACACTGCGGTATGTGTCAAATGATGATCCTCACCTTCACAGTTTCACTGGTGATGTCCTCAAACAAAAAGCAGTTACCTTCCAGCCAGAAATTCGCTATTTTGCATTGTTTTTTGGGAGAGTTGAATGCCTCATTAGAATTGATTAGGCTGTAGATCATCATGATACTAGCAGATGCAAATCCTCCCTGCCACTCCGCCATCCTCTGAGTAGCCTGTTGTGGGAGTGTGAGCATGCACTATATGAGACAGCGCCACATAACTGAATATTATTTACAACAGTGTGGATTGGATCATCACTCTGAATTGTTGCAGGAATCTTGTTCTTGTAGATAATGTTCCACAGTAGTTGTAATACTTTGACTTCGGATGAGCTCTTGGTACCCCAACATGTATTCAGCATTCCATTCCACTTTGCATAAGTTGGAATCAAGATACCACGCCATTTGTTATTGGTCATCACACCCTGGGGAAGATGGGAGTTGTTGTACTTCACCTTCCTTGTGGAACATTTGGCACCTTGGACTGGGAAAGGCTTTGCACGTGATCACTTCAAGGAAGGTGCCTCACCATGATTAGCAGCTTCGATCTAGATACAATAATTTTTGTTGATCTGGAAGTTTCTATGAGTAGGTCACTTACCATCGTTGCCCATTTTTGACTTGTGAGTGTTGGGTTGACCACAGGAGAAATGTTGATGATTATTGGGTCATCAGCAGAGCCAGAAAGGGCAAATGTGACATCTATGGGAACATTGATGGGCTCAGCTTTGACAGATGTGCGATTGACCATTGGTTTCTGGGTGAATGGAGGCTGACCATAATCGATGCTTGCATTTATTGGGTCATCAGCAGAGTTGGAGAGGGCAAATGTGTCATCCAAGGGAACATCAATGGGCTCAACTCTGACAGGTGTGGGAGCATCTGTTGATTTCTGGGTAAATGGAGGTTGGCTGTAATTGATACTTTTGTCCTAAGTTAGATGATTGTTATATATCTCATACAGTATTATTGTAATACGATGACGTATCTTCAACCAAGCTAGCTGTGGATCAAGTGAGAGAGACTTGTGCGAGTTGGAGAGTGAGTGTGCAGCTTCACGTTCCACAGTATCATCGTCATCCAATAGGACTGCGGGAGACTCATCTTTGGCATTGGCACTGAATGGTGTTGGTGGATGAATTGTAGGAGGTTTAGGAGCAGAAGAACAAGCTGTTGTAGATGTTGCCATCGGATTGAGGGATAAAGAAAAGCAAATGCTGCTGGCAACATTTGAAGAACTTATGATTTGTTGTGCTGACCATTTGGACTTGTCACCTGCATCCAAGGAGTTAGTGATCCATTGGTTCATATAATCCAGAAATGCTTCTTTGGGATCATCATCCTGACATTTGCTAATAAGATTCCAGAAAAAAAGTGTGGGTTCAGTCAATAACAACATGGTGAACATTAAAGGAAAGAAGTATGAACTGATTTGTTATCTTCAAGTTTCCTAATCCATCTGCATCAGATGATGTCCCAGAATCAGCCTCACGAGCTTCTTGATGCAAGGCATGTACTGCATCACAATGGATCATTTTTCTTGGTTTCTTCCTTGACTGCAGCTCCTCACTTTCTCCTCCATCCATCATTGCCATTGCCATTGCTGCAACTGAACCACTAACCTCCATGGAATCATTGGTGACTTCTTTCATTTGATCCAGTGCTATTGATGGCTGACCTTTTGAGGTGGGTCACACCAGTCGAGGTTGCAGTCAGGGCCTTTTTGCAACTTTCACCTTGACTTCCTCTAACGCTTGCTTGTCCTGGAGACTGGCAATGCATTCATTCCTGGCTTGACATACTTCTTCAGCCTTCCAGCATTCCTCCTCAAGGCACTGTTTGTTGGCCTTGATTTCAGCTTTTGTACAGCACTTGCATTTTGTGTCAAGCAGAGGTTGGGCAACATTCTTTATAGCATTCTCTTTTCAAGTCGTGATCATTATTGGCCTCTGGAACAAAGACATAGGACAATGGAAGGGGTGAGTGGGTGGAACTCAAATTTCCAGTCAGATGCGGCTTGGGCCACAGGAAAAAAACATGTACTCATAAGTCCCTGTGTTTATGATTCATTATGCCATAAGGCCTGGGCTCTAACCATTTTTCCATATTTCAAGCTCGCTCTCAATGTCCTGTACCTGTTGACTGTTCTCCATCTCCAGGACACCCTGCTCATACCCTGGCTGCCAGCAACTACTGAAGAATAGATTGTCTCTCACTCAACACTAGTACTCTACACATCAGCACTCCCTCTGTATTCCCAAGGATGGTTGGCCTTGATGTGATGCAGCTACAAATGGTCAACAACACTTCACTTGGGATTACCACCTATTGTTACTGTAGATGGTAACATTGTCATTGCCTACTCCATCCCATTGTTGACTTTGGACTATTAGGACACATCTATAATGAAGCCAGGGATTTTATTGATCCAGCCACACCTCCGCCTCTGCCTCCTGTACGATCCAATAATGACTGGACACCTTATCCCAACTGGCTGGAGTTCAAGACTGCACACTTTGTATTCTCACAGGCAGAGATGTTGGCCAAGAAAATCAACACTTTACTCCATCTGTGGGGCATTTCCCTGGCCGTTCATGGTGACACACCTCCTTTTGCCAACTGTCATATACCATACTTCTCAAGTACAACTCTGGCCTCCGGGCACTCCTTCCGACCCTCTCTGCTCATCTTCCAGTGCATTCTCGCCCAGGACTCAACTCCTCACCTCTGGACTTTGACCCCAGTACATAGTTACTATATCCATATTAGTCCCACTCTGTAGATACCTCCATTCCTGTGCTCGTGTAGTAGCATAGCTCCGGCTTCCTTCCTCCCAGACACTTACTCACCTCCATAAAAATCCTATGTACCTCCAACCTACTTAAACTTGTAGATACTCTGTACTCAAGCTCAGCTCAAATATTGAACTTGATAACTGACTCCTCCCTTCCGAGTCCACCTCCAGTTCTCTCCGTGTCCTTCCGAAATACCAAGACAACCAATACTCAGCAAGGGCGCACCACACATGGTGAAGCCAACATCTCAACATTTCCGAAACTCCAGAACATCAGAGTTACCTCCAGGAGTTCGGAACGGTCCTAACACCAACCATCAAGACTTATATGACACCATTGATGCGACACTGCTTGGCGAGGTACAGTACCATGGAGCAGTCATTCAATCTACATTGGCAATAGAACTGGCGATGCTGCTCCATGGATGGATGTCTTGTACGAATTCCATTTCCGAGACCCACACAAACTCATTCAAAACATCCTCAAAAACCTGGACTTCAAGGATGAAATTGATTATACCCTGTATTGTGAGTGGGAGGAGTGTTCTGATGGAACATACAGCCACCGCTGGCATGATCTCATGTCAGTGGATTGGACTGGAATCTGTTAAGACTGGGTAAACTCTGGAGGGAACTCCAAAGGAGCGGAGTTACTTTGGATTGGACGGGACTTTGGCTTCACCATATGTGGTGTGCCCTTGTCAACATCTAGGTGTCCCGGATTTCGGAGGAGGTTGGAGTTAAAGGACTTCAAGCGTCGAGGAAGGGATCAGAGTAAAGCCGTCAAGGCTTAGACGGAGAAAAGAGTTTATCTTGATTGATATTCGAACTAAGGAAATACAGAGGAGTACTGGAGGTTTATATATGACGGAGGATGGAGATTAGTAACAGAGGTTGTAAAGATTTGTAAGTATCTCCAGAACACTGAGGTTGCCGGAGCTGTGCTCCTAAGCGAGCACAGGATCGGAGAGGTACTGAGAGCGGAACTAAACTATAAGAAAGAGAACAATAGTATTTTTATGAGACAAAGAGAATGGAGAGAAACTAAGGTACAAGTCCGGAGGTCAGGAGTTGCATCTCAAGTGAGAATGCACCAGAGTTCATACAGAACGGAATGAGTTCAGAGGATCAGAGTTATACTTATCAGATTATATGGGATATGACAGAATCAAGCAGTATGGACAGACAAGCTTTATTGTATTCATTTGCTAATTCATGTTCAGGATATACATAATTGCTCAAGAACCAGAGACACATGGCTCAACTTTTGTGCCAATAATCCTCAGCAGTGACAAAATGACAGTTTCCGTCACAACCAGACAAAATGATTATTATCCTCTCTATCTACACTATCAATTGGGAATGTCCACAACAATGTTTGTCATGCCCACCACAATGCCATTGTGCTTGTCGGTTTTCTTGCCATAGCTAAAAGTAAGTTGGACAACTTACATATCTGCATTGTACTAGCACTAGGGCCTTACATTATCTCTGATAGCAATGAAAAACACGCCAATGATGTGTGTTTCTGGACTTTCAAGAAACAGCTTTTCCATTCCTCCCTATCCAGGATCCTCGAAATGCTCAAACCATGCATGACAGTCCCAGAGGTTATCATGTGCACAGATGGCCACTACAGGAAAGTCATATATGGACTGGGACCGTACATCACTGACTACAAGGAACAAGTAGTCTTGGCAGGTATTGTGCAGAACTGGTGTGGACGGTACATAGTGACCTGCAACTTACAGTACTTCACTCACCTATGCTTTGTTGATTCAATTTCATAGATGTCTTGGATACCCTTGGGATCTTGACAGAGAATATGGAAATCATATGCGAGAACTCTTTGAAGCACTGATTGAAGAGGTTGACCCTGGTACACTATGGGATGACTGGGGAGTAGTCATGGATATAATCATTTGTCTCTTTGTACATGTTGCATTGGCTTAACTTTGCTGATCAGTGTCACCCAGTTTTTTACAAGCAATTTTCCCCATTTAGGAATCCATGTGCTACTCGCCCCAGATCTACTCCATCAACTCATCAAAGGAGTTTTCAAGGACCACCTTGTCAACTGGGTATGTAGTTACCTCGAAAAAACTCACAGATTGGTTGGTGCAAAGGAGATTCTTGATGATATTGACAAAAGATAATGGAATTCAATGTCAGACAGATCTATGAATGGAACTAATATTTGTATACAACAGGATCGCTGTTGCTCCACTATTTTCCAGTCTTCACTGCTTTGCAGAATGGCAAGGCTTCTCGCAATGGACCGGTGACAATTCAAAGGTGCTTATGAAGGTCTACATCAATGTCATTGAGGGTTACATTCTGCATCACATGGTCCATACATTCCATGCTTTCCTAGAATTCTGCTACGTTGCTTGCCATGACATTATCACTGAGGATACGCTCAAGGATCTTGAAGATGCCTTGAAGCGCATTCACGAATACCACAAAATCTTCATCTCAACAAATGTGCAGTCAAACTTTGCACTCCCCTGACAACATGCTATGAAACACTACCCCAAACTTATCTGTCTTTTTAGTGCCCCTAACAGGCTTTGTTCCTCCATTACTAAGTCAAAACATATCCAGGCTATCAAGTGACCATATTGGTGTTCAAACAAGTTCAATGTGCTGAAGCAAATGTTACTCACAAACCAGAGGATCAACAAACTAGCCGCCTCGCTAGTGGATTTTACTGCCTGCAGAATGTTCATAGAACCTTCCACGCTGTCTCATCTTCAATACTTTGGTGAGCGAGACATCTACTTTTAATGGATTGTTACCTTAATGACATGTTATTATGACAGAAAAACAACTCAACACAGACAGCAATGAAGCCACATGTGATGACCATAGTTCCAGTGCTGGTGGTGTGCAAATTATCAATTTGAACAATGTCAATCAGCAGGCTGGTCCTGCCACTGAAAAAGAAGAGCATGACAAAGGAGAAGAGAGTGATGACGAGGGCGGCACAGTGGAGGGAGAACAGGTATTCTGTGATATTCAGCTGGCCAGGACAATCCATGAGTGCATCTTCCCTCTTGACAAATCTCTATTCTAAAATGTTGTGAAGAGCGGTGTCATGCTTGAACCATTCCAGATCTTGCCAAAGAACTCAGCATTCCTGAACTTCCAAACCTCATCTGCCATTTTCTCTATGACCAGCTACACCCCAATGGGCATCAGTCCTCTGCTGATGTACCACTGCAGCGAATGCCAGTTTACAGGGGCCATTTGAATGTCTTCCACTCTGCCATGGCCACGTTCTTCGCACCAAGCAACGCAAGCGGAATTGGAGATATATATCGTGAACATATACAGTACATACATATGTATGTCCCTTCTGTCTCTCCCACAATGCGTTTCCCATGCACTACAAGGACATTTCAAACACAAACTTGCCCATCGAACTGCTCCAAAAATACACCACCATTGAGTACACCCTAATCCGTCCAGTCTAGGTGTCCCCCATCTTCCTTTTTGTTATTGATACCTGTCTCAATGAGGAAGATCTCAAAGTCTTCCGGGATGCCATCATTGTCAGTCTCAGTTTGCTCCCACCCTATGCCCTTATCAGTCTTATCACCTATGGCACCATGGTATGTCTCACTCCCCGCTTATCCCGTCGTTGCTCACATCCATCCAGACTCAAGTCCATGAAATTGGCTATGCCGAATGTAGCAAATCTTATGTCCTCTGTGGTGACAAGGAATATACAGTATGTACTCCCAAGCAAATCCAGGACATACTCGGTATCAGCACTACCACTCGTGCTGCTCTGTGTCCTGGTCTGCCAATGCTGCAGCAGGCTTTTGGTGCCATCCATTTTCCCCTACCCATTCAACAGTGCAAATTCCAATTGACTGGCATTCTCAAAACTCTTGCACATGACCTGTGGCCTGTGGCCAACAACAAATGTCCTCTTCACTGCACTGGTATAGCTATCAGTCTTGCTGTTGGCTTGCTGGAGTTGGAACCGAGCGAGAGATGGTTGACTAAGCAAGTAAGGTGTTCTAGTAGATCCGAGGAGGTAACAACCAACTGAGGATAGTGGCCTCAAGAGAACACTGATAGAACTGTGAGGGATCTGGTGAAGAGCCTATCATATTGGGGTGCAGGAATGACCCTTTATATATGATACAGAAAGGTGCACAGACAAAGCTGTGTCTAACACTAACTAGGTAATGCCCTTGTACCCTGAAGGGCTATTGGACGATGTACTATGTATAGTAATACCCTATACCCTGGATAAAGGGTATGACGTAGTGTCTAGACCGTAAGGGTCAAGGGTATGACATCATGATCTAGACTCATATGAAGTAAAGTAAGTCTAGAA
>JBBPRX010000430.1:0-15376 GCA_038093195.1 Boletus fagicola
CTGTATTTATTTCTGGATCAAAGAGTAATTCTATTTGGATTCCTCTTTTGATCTGGAGACAGGATGGCAAAATCATTGGCACTAATGCTTTGATTGACAGTGGAGCTACTGGCTGTTTTGTCAGCCTTAGCATGGTATGACGCTTGAAACTACCAGTCTTCAAGATGGACATGCCCGTCAAAGCGTTGAACATCGACGGGTCGCCCAATCAGTTGGGGACCATCAAGCTCAAGACCAATGTGGTGCTTGACTATGGAGGAGTGAAAGAGCAGCGGGACCTCTTCATCCTCAACTGCGGCAAGGACGATGTGATTCTAGGGTTGCCCTGGCTTCGGGCTCTGAATCCAGACGTCGATTGGACAGAAGGCCAGGTTACGATAACCCCTTCCAAATACAAGCAAACAAGTGGCTTCAAACCGGAAGCACTTCAACAGCAATACCTGTTACAGTATTTTGGCCATGACGAAGAAGAGCATATCCAGAGGGAGCTCTATGACGCATTTCGTCAATGGACACCTATCCAACAGGCTAGGTTCTTCAACTCGACTGGCAACGTACCAGAGTATGTGGTACAACAGACAACAATGTCCATGGTTATCGCCCAACAGATGGAGAAAACAGAGGTTTCTCTCCCTACAGCTTTTCAGGTGTTCACAGATGTCTTTGACAAGAAAGACATCACCAAATTACCCCCTTCACGGCCCTACAACCATGCTATCGAGCTCAAAGACTTGTTCATTCCCAAATGAGCCAAGAGCTATCCATTAAACCCTGCAGAACAAGTTGCCTGCAAGGAGTTCATTGACAAACATCTCAAAATGGGCAAGATTGTCCCCTCCAAATCCCCTCAGGCCTCCCCATTCTTCTTTGTCCAGAAGAAAGATGGAAAGCAGCTTCACCCCTGCCAAGACTACTGCTACCTCAACTCACATATGATCAAGAATGCATATCCCCTTCCCCTCATCTCCGACCTCGTCGATAAATTGAAAGGATCCTCTATCTTCACCAAATTCGACGTACGATGGGGATATAACAATATCTTGATCAAATCCAAGGACCGCTGGAAAGCCGCTTTCATCACCCCCTATGGCCTCTTTGAACCTGCTGTAATGTTCTTTGGAATGCGCAATTCCCCTGCCACATTCCAAGCATTCATGGACGATCTGTTTGGAGACTATATGGCAGAAGGGTGGCTGATCATCTACATGGACAATCTCCTGATCCACTCAGCTGACCCCACCCTCCATGAAGAACGAACTCGGAAGGTTCTCCAATGCTTCCGGAAACACGAGATGTACCTCAAACTGGAAAAATGCACCTTTGCTGCCGAAGAAGTGGAGTATCTAGGAATGGTTGTTAACAAGGATGGTGTCCAGATGGACCCAGCCAAGTTGAAAGCCATTGAAGACTGGCACCACCCTAGCAACATAAAAGATGTCAGGTCTTTCCTTAGATTTTGCAACTTCTACCGCAAGTTTATCCCTTCCTTCTCCGATATCGTGCGACCCCTCCTCGACCTCACAAAGGCCTCTTGTGAGTGGAACTGGGGACCCAACCAAGAGAAGGCGTTTTGCGGATTGCAATCTGCCTTTACTCGCCGGCCAGTCCTGGCTTTCCCCGATACCTCAAAACCATTCACCCTCATGACGGACGCCTCGTTGACTGCTTCTGGTGCAGTCCTGATGCAACAAGATGCCAATGGCGACTTGAAACCATGTGGCTATCTTTCCCAGATGTTCTCTCCGGCTGAGAGAAACTACGATGTCTATGACCGAGAATTGCTCGCCGTCATACGAGGCCTAGAAGATTGGAGACAGTATCTTCTAGGCTCACCATTCCCTGTCACGGTCCTGACTGACCACAAGAACCTCATGTACTTCAAGGAGCCCAGGAAACTCTCTCGCTGCCAAGCTCACTGGCTCCTCTTCCTTATGGACTTTGATGTGGCCTATATGGCCCTTCCTGGTGCACAAATGGCACCCGCCGATGCCCTATCCCGACAAGATGAGATTGATATCTCGTCAGATCATGCCGATGTTCGGCTCCTCCCTGAATCCACCTTTGACTTGCAGATCAAACAGATTGACCTTGCGCTCACGGAAAAAATCCGTGAATCCTCCACTACAGACCAACTGGTCCTCAATGCTCTACATGCCATGGAGAAGGAGGAGAAATTGTTTCACAGATCCTCCCTGGATGATTGGGCATACACTGACGGCTGACTCTACTTCAAGAATCAGATGTATGTCCCAGCAGATGTCCGTCACGACCTCGTCACAGCAGCACACACCTCCCCTGAAGGAGGGCATGGTGGTCACCTCCACACCGTTGCCCTCCTCTTGAAGGACTACTGGTGGCCCAGCCTTTCCGCCTATGTCAGACATTATGTCTCCGGATGTGGCATTTGTCAGGCCTATAAGGTCCAAACCCATCCCACCATTCCCCCACTTGTGCCACTTGCGGTCGCCACTACTCGTCCTTTCCAACACCTCTCCGTGGATCTTATTACCAACCTCCCTCACATGGGAGACTTTGATTCTATCATGGTCGTGGTCGACCATGGCCTTAGTAAGGGGGTAATTCTTGCCCCTTGCTCAAAATCGATCGATGCCGCCGGCATCGCCAAACTCTTTTTCGATCACATGTTCAAGCACTACGGCTTATATGACAAGTTGATCTTGGATTGAGGACCACAATTCGCCTCTGCCTTCGCTCAGGAATTGGCATGCCTCCTCCACTACAACAGAGCGCTGTCCACAGCTTACCACCCACAGATGGACGGAGAAACCAAATGATATAACCAAGAACTAGAGACATATCTCCACATCTTCTGTGACGGCCAACCACACAAATGGTTGGAATATCTCTCTATCACACAGTTCTCCCACAACACTGCCATACACTCTGTCACCAAGAAATCCCCTTTCTCATTAATTCTGGGATACGAACCTCGCTCCTATCCCCCCCTTGGCCGTACCTTCCTCCCCGCACTCGAGCAACAGCTCTCCCACCTTGAGGATGCCTGTAAAGAAGCCGAAGCTGCCCATACTCTTGCCCAACAATGAATGAAGGAGAGAGTCCACTCGTCCTTCAAACCATGGAAGGTTGGCAACAAGGTCTGGCTAGACTCACAGAATCTGAAACTTCAGATTCCGACCTGAAAACTGGCCCCTAGACACACAGGCCCCTTCATCATTGCCCAAGTGATCTCCTCGGTCGCTTTCCGATTGGATCTTCCAAAACAGTGCAAAATCCACAACATGTTCCATGCCTCTCTCCTTTCATCTTATCAGGAAACACTGGAACATGGCCCCAACTTCCTCCGACCTCCACCGGAACTAGTCAGAACAGCTGAGGAATACGAATTGGAAATGATTGTCAACCATTGGAAGAGATTGGGACGAAACCAGTACCTGGTCCATTGGAAAGGCTATTCCGCTGCCGAATGAACGTGGGAACCAGAAACCAACTTGGGCAATGCCAAGAAGATCCTGGAGGAGTATAAAAAGAGGGTCGGACTCTGAACACCTCTTTCACTCCAACCACCATCATCTCCCCCTTGACCAATGCCCTTCCCCTTCATCCCTTCTGTCCCACTTTCCACCCACATCGCTCGCCTTACCCCTGCCGATCACCGCCTCATCTATGTCACACTCTTGGAAAACAGAGAAGCGACGACTGCGCTTGAACGCCTCCCTCTCTTCTCCTCCGATGAGTCCCTCATCCGGCTTAGTAGACTCTATTGCCAGTACACCACGCTTCACTCCCTTCTCCCCTGGGCCACCAGATGCCCGACAAGTTCCTCTATCTCCTTCATCAACCCCTTCCACTCTTCGCCGGAGTCGTCGGCCGTCATGGCTGTCGAACAAGCAATCCTTGAGATCAGGAACTCATCCCTTGACCTCCTCCACAACGAGGGACTTGATCTCTGCATCTCCATCCTCCCCATATCCATTGTCACCTCTTTCCTACACCCCATCCTCTACACTCTCCCCGAGAGCTCCCGAGCAGCCTACTTTGACAACTCCGACGTTGTCCCAGACTATCTCTCATCTGACTCCTCCCCGGGAGACTCCCCCTGTCTCAGACAAAGCAATGGCCCTCGAGAACCTCATCCTATCATTGGAAGCCGAGTTGACGTCGGGACCCTCTCCCACTCCCCACCAACTAGACCTTCCTCCCCCATATCCACTTCCCCCATCATTCCCCCGCTCCCCAGACCCTTGCCACCCTGTCACCACATCAGATGCTGTCCCTGTATGGTCCTCTGCACCACCAGACTCCTGTCCGAACCCATTCGCCACCTGGCCTCCCCACTGGGCTCAGCTACAGAGCCTATCACCGCTCCTCCCCTTGTCGTTCCAGACAGGCCCCTCATCAACCAGACCCCCACTGGATCTCCTCCCTCAGACTCAACTACAGCCGTGGATAGTAGTCCCCAATCCTCTGTGGACTCCCCACTTCACATGCCCGGCTCCCTTCCTCTATCCCCCCATATATCCATGGTTCCCATTTGATGCTTTGAATGTTGGCAACCTGGACACATCCGCGCCGACTGCAGCTGTTACCACTGCCCCTACTGCCACCAACCTGCTCCTGGACATCCCCAATACCAATGTCCCTGCCGACGTTGCAACCGCTGCAACTCCACTGAGCACACCTGGCAGCAATGCACTTTCCACAACATTGACCCCATCACCTGGGACCTATCCAATTACGAAATCAACGATGGAGACCGGAGTTCTTGATTCTGAGATGGTACTTCAGACGTACGTGAAGGGTAATGTTACGATTGGTGGAACCACCCCTGGTTTTTCCTTTCCTCTGACTACCCAGGAGACCATGGTTGATGACCACCCGGCTTGAACCATCAAAGATGACATCTTTTTGGGCCTAGAAGAGTTCACCATACCAGACTCTGTCTGGAATGACCTCTTTAACAATACCCTCTTCCTGCCTGAGGCTGTTCCTACACAGCCTCATTAACCTCGCCTCATCACGTGCCTCATGTCTCACGTCACGACGCGTCCCTATGTGTCTATGCATTCTTCTTCTCTCTTCGAACACTGCCTTCTCGATCGCATTCTCTCATATGCAATCTCATGATTCTTACCTCATACGCGCGTCCCCTCTCGTGTCGCGACACGTCTCTATGCATCTATGCCTGCCCTCATCCTAGTTTCCTTATTTAGTCAGGCCTGCCCTAAACCACTCTATGAGTATATATGTATATTAGGGCTCTGCCTGTATCTCTTCTTTAACTTGAACCTATCCAATCCAGTGTAATCTTCTGCCGTTCCTTGCTATCTCCTCTAGCAAGTCTCAGCTTCCTCTCTCCCTCCTCCACCCTTCCATCTAGGACCGCCTAGATGACCTTCTCGTGGCTACCTTTGAATACCCAGTTCATCGAGAATCTCTGAGCACTCCAGCTCATCGAGCACCAGGCATACCAGTGACAGAGGTCACTACGATATACTTCAACAGGAGTTACACTCTCATGTAACTTGTTAAGTTCTTCGAACTTAACATCCAGTGTCTCCCATAGGATGAAAGGAGCAATGTGTGGAACACGTTGTGGATCTTCCATTGTTTGGGGAGGTCCAATCAGAAGGTGACTGAGGAGATTACTTGGGAGATGGTGAAAGGGCCAGTGCATCTGGGTGCAAGTTTTCGGGTTGGAACCTGAAGTTTCAGGTTTCATGAGTCTAGCCAGACTTTGTTGCCGACCTTCCATGGTTTGAAGGAGGAATGAACTCTTTCCTTCATTCATTGTTGGGCAAGGGTATGAGCAGCTTCAGCTTTTTTACAGGCATCCTCAAGGTGGGAGAGCTGTTGCTCGAGTGCAGGGAGGAAGGTACAGCCAAGGGGGGGATAGGACCGTGGTTCATATACTAGGATCAAGGAGAAAGGGGATTTCTTGGTGACAGAGTGTTTGGCAGCGTTATGAGAGAACTGGGCGATCGAGAGGTAGTCCAACCATTTGTGTGGTTGGTCGTCGCAGAAGATGCAGAGGTAGGTCTCCAGTTCTTGGTTATACCATTCGTGTTAAGGTTGCTAGTGGTGGTAGAACCTTGACAAGTGACTCTAGTGCGTAGACTCAACTGTGGGTCACAAACCAGGTGGTAGCCTGACTCGTAAGGCTAGTTGGTATCTGTAAAGCAAAAGGAAGACGGAATGTCCTCAGGGGTGGACAGTGGGAGTAGCCTGGATTGGACTACAACTGCTGAGGGGTGACTGGGAAGTCCTTCCTTGGGGTCGATAGGCCCAAGGGGTGTCAACGTAGGCGGAGATGGTCAATGGTTGACCAGACAGTGGGTGAGGTTAGAGGTGCTGACTCTATGAGAACACGACAGGTGGAAGGGCCTGAAGGTAACAGTGACTGTCCTCCTAGTGAGGGAGCCAGACGGTCGGAGATGGTCCTGAACTTAGCTCAAGGTTGAGCTCTAGAGGATGAGCGAGGGGAGCCGAGTGAGTAGGTCTTGAGTTGGGGACAAGGTTAATCCCAACAGTGAGAGCAACGAGAATACAAGTGAGGAGAGGTCGCAGAAAGCTTGAGCCTCAAAGGCTGAAGGCAGACTACTATTCTTAGTAAAGTCTTAAGCTAGCACGAGGGCTTGTGCAGCCAAGAATACGCAGGAATGAGTAGGTTCAAGTTAGAGAAGCATTACAGCTGAGTTCTAACTTATATACTAAATGAGAGTGGTTTAGGGCAGGCTGCCCAGATAAGGTAAGAGTCTTTAGGGCAAGTAAGGATGCCCAGAATAGAAAAGACACATCGCATCGCATTGTGAATGCTCACGAGGTACGTGTCAAAAGAGACGAGGCAATGTAGACACGTCGCATCGCGTAGGGGCATGAAGCTGCACGTCAAAGGCGTTGTGGGAAGAAAGGGTGAAACCGGAAGAGAAGCTGTGAGGACCAGCTCTCAGGTGAACCAGGATCAAGAAGGCAATGCGAGGATAGCCTTCGGGGAAGGTAGGATCAACAAGGCATTGACTTGGGAAGAGTAGGATCAATGAGGCTGATGGTACAGCATCAAGGGAGGCTGTGGGGGGACAGCACTCTGGTGAGGTTGAGTGAGGGCTAAGAGGGTAGCCATCAGGATGGGATCCATGGGAGGAGTCCACAGCAGTGACTATTGGGAAGAAGTCATAGAGTGGGGGTTCGAGGTGAGGATCGGGGAATTGGTCTTCCAAGGTAGCGTCAGGGTGAGGGGTTCCCATAGAGGATCAGGATTCGGGGGAATGTGGGAAGGAAGCAAGAGGGAGTCGCTTTTAGAGAAAAAGTGTGCCCAATCATAACACCTTCAACTTGGCTGGGTCCATCTGGACTCTGTCTTTGTTGACAACCATTCCTAAATACTCCACTTCTTTGGTTGCAAAGGTGCATTTTTCCAATTTGAGGTATATCTCGTGTTCTCAGAAGTGTTGGAGAACCTTCCGAGTTCGTTCTTCATGGAGGGTGTGATCGGCAGAGTGGATCAGGAGGTCATCTGTGTGGATGATCAATCATCCTTCTGCCCCATAATCTCCAAAGAGGTCATCCATGAATGCCTGGAATATGGCTGGGGAATTGCACATTCCATAGAACATTACGGTGGGTTTGAAGAGGCCATAGGGGGTGATGAAAGCAGCTTTCCAGCGGTCCTCAGGTTTGATCAAGATGTTGTTATATCCCCATCATACGTCAAATTTTGTGAAGACGGATGAGCCCTTCAGTTTATCGATGAGGTTGGAAATGAGAGGAAGGGGATATGCATTCTTGATCGTGTGAGAATTGAGGTAGCAGTAGTCCTGGCAGGGACATAGCTGCTTTCCGTCCTTCTTTTGGACAAAGAAGAACAGGGAGGCCTGGGGAGATTTGGAGGAGACAATCTTGCCCGTCTTGAGATGTTCATCAATGAATTCCTTGCAAGCAGTCTGCTCTGCAGGGTTCAGTGGATAGCTCTTGGCTCGTTTGGGAATGAATGAGTCCTTGAGTTCAATTACGTGGTCATAAGGCCATGAGGGAGGTAATTTGGTGACGTCTTTCTTGTCAAAGACATCAGCAAACACCTGAAAAGCTGTAGGGAGAGAAACTTCTGTTTTCTCTGTCTGTTGGGCAATAACCGTGGACATCGTCGTCCATTGTACCACGAATTCTGGTATGTTGCCTCCTGTTGAGTTGAAAAACCTAGCCCATTGGATAGGTGTCCATTGATGAAATGTGTCATAGAGCTCCCTCTGGATATGCTCTTCTTTGTCATGGCTGAGGTACCATAGGAGGTACCATTGCTGGAGTGCTTCCGGTTTGAAGCCACTCATCTGCTTGTACTTGGAAGGGGTTATCATACCCATCCTTCCATCCAATTAATGTCTGGATTTAGGGCCCATAGCCAGGGCAACCCTAGAATCACCTTGTCCTTGCTGCAGTTGAGGATGAAGAGGTCCCGCCGCTCTTTCACTCCTCCGTAGTCAAGTACCACATTGGTCTTGAACTTGATGGTTCTGACTGATTGGGCAACCCGTTGATGTTCCACACTTTGAGGGGCGTGTCCATCTTGAAGACCAGTAACTTCAAGTGTCTTATTGTGCTAAGGCTGATGAAGCAGCCAGTAGCTCCACTATCAATCAAAGCATTAGTGCCAACGATTTTGCCATCCTATTTCCAGATTGAAAGAGGAATCTGAATAGAATTGCTCTTTGATCCAGAAATAAATACAGGGGCGATCATGATGGAAGGAGACGACATTGGTCTGTCCCTTCCCTTTAAAAATGCGATGCAGAGGACACACCTGCACCAGTGGAAATCCTGGTACCTTCCTCTGAAGGTCTTCCCTGCTCTTTGAAGCTGGGGGCATATATGGGATGCTCATGGACAGTGAATTGTTGGCCTCGTCCAGAGGCATTCCCTGTTCATCTAGCCCTACTTCATAGGCTATCTTCAGGGTCCTAAGAATCTTGTCACATCCTTTCATGCATGATAGCCCCTTGAGGTAAGTTTCCAAGGGGTCTGGTGGTTCAGCAGGGGTTTGACAGGGAGTGGGGGGTGTGGTGGCGACTACACGTGTGTAAGTCCCTTGACTTGGTTTCGGAGAAGGCTTGCTGCAAGGATGCCCTGAATGGTTGTGAGAGGAGCATCCTTCTTGTCGGCAAATGAAGTAGTGGCCTTCTTGAGCAAGTCGGGCCTTTAGTCCTGGTGAGATCATGAGGCGATCTACATCCATAGCGTGGGGGTCACGACGTCCTTGACCCCCTTCATAAGCGGGTCTGGGCCCCTTCTGGAAGTGTTGGATTCATTTGAAATTTCCTTCAATCTCGGAGGCTTTGGTATAGATGTCTTGCATCCAGGTGGCGGTCTTGAGTACGCCTGAGAGGGTGAGGTGGGTGGCAATGTCTCTGTCCAATCCTCGTAGGAACCATTTGGTAAGAGCCCCAAGGTCCTTGATTCCAGATTATTCAGAAAGAACAGCAAAGTCAGAGATATAATCTCTGAATACTTTGTCGGACTTTCCATGTTGAAAGAGGAAAGCAAGATCAACCCTGGCCTGGATGGCAGCATCATATGAGAAGAAAGTTACTTCAAAAGCATCCTTGATGAGTGAGAAGGTCTTGTGGTCGTCCAGTACTGTGTTGTCCAAGAGCTGGGTAAGCCACGTTTCCACAAAGGCTTTCCCTCTATCTCCCTCCATTCTGTTGAGGAAGATGAGTGACTTGGCTCTGTCTCCATATTTGTCTGCCTGAAGGAAAAAGTATCCCAACATGGCCTTGAGCCATCTGTTGGTGTCCGAAGGCTTTCCATCAAACGATTCAGGGAGGGCAGCTGTGATGTCTCCTGCCATGTCTTCATCGTCATCTGAGTCAGCTGGTTTATTTGGGTCTGGGTTGGGCAGTGGTGGGGAAGCGTCAGGGAGTCTTCTGAAGAAAATGTCTTCTTCATCTTCTTTGATGGGGGAAGGAGAATGTCTGGCTTCAACCAATGTACTGTGGGCTAGTACAGGGGGAGCAGGATGGTGTCCTTCTGAGGAAGCATGAGAGAGGGCTGGGGAAGGTGTCTGACAATGGGAAGGGGGAGGAAGAGCAGTAATAGCTTGGGATGGGCTGCTAATTCTGTGAGATGACCCTTCGGAGGGAATGGGTGCGAAGCCGGACGAGGGATGAGGTTGAGGGGGAGAAATCCTTCGTTCCTCATCTTCTTGCTGGGATCCTAGAAGCACGTTAAGATTGATGTGCCTTGTGTTGACGAGTGGAAATGGGGGTGGTTGGGCTGGATAGCACCAACTAGGATTAACCTGAACCTTTTGTTGAGTTCGAATGTCTCAACTAGCCTTGATGCTAGAAGGTCTCAATGAGCCTGAATGCTCAATGGTAGCAGTGATGAGGGTCCTAGGTTGTCCTAGGTGGAAGGGAGGATGAGAGAGAGAGAAGTTGAGACTTGCTAGAGGGGATAGCAAGGAATGACAGAAGGTTACACTGGATTGTGTAGGTTCAGGTTAAAGAGACAATACAGGCCAAGCCCTAATATATATACTCATAGAGTGGTTTGGGGCCGGTCCAGCTAAATAAGGAAATAGAGAATAAGGGCAGGTCAAAATGCATAGAGATGCGTCGCGATGCGTGATGATGTGTTGCGACACGAGACGTGAGGTGCGAGGGTGGGAAGGAACACGAGGTCATGTGTAAGAGAATGTGACTGAGAAGGCAGTGTCTGTGGAAGGAACTGGAATGGAAGAAATTGGAACCAAGAAGGTGGTGGGATAGCCACCAGGGGGGAGTAGGATCAGAGAGGCTGTATGAGAATAGCCTTGGGAGGGAAGTGGAAGTCAGTGTCATCAAAGAGGTTGTGCCAGACAGAGTCTGGTATGGTGAACTCTTCTAGTCCCGACAGGATGTCGTCCTTGAGGGTCCAAGCTGGGTGGTCGCTCGCAGTAGTCTCCTGGGTAGTCAGAGGAAAGGAAAAACTGGGGGTGGTTTCACCAATCGTAACAGATAGGATCATCTAGGCAATGACTTGGGAAGGTTAGGATCAATGATGCTGTGGGTACAGTGTCAAGGGAGGCTGTGGGGGGACAGCTCTTGGGTGAGGTCGGGGATCCAAGGGAGGAGTCCAGAAGGACGACTATTGGGAGTAGTCATCGAGAAGGGAGTCCAGGGCAGGGATCAAGAAAAAGGATCCAGGGAGGGTCCGAGGTCAGACTACTGGGGGTAGTCATCTAGGAGGGAACTGCAGGGGATCTAGGGGAAGGTCTTCCAGAGTAGCATCAAGGGTGAAGGGTCTCCCTCAGGGATTGGGATTCAGAGAATGTGGAAGGGAGGCGAAGGGGAGCTGCTTTAGGAAAAAGCGTACCCAATCATAACACCCTCTCCTTTGAACAAGATGAGGATGATGTTGTTTCCCTCAGCACCCCGATGCCTGAGGATGCCTCCTTCTTAGGAGAATACCTGGACGACTTCTATCTCGAAGATGACCACTGTGCGGATGACATCTTTGCAATGGATTTGAAATTTAGGCAAGTAAATCCGCCTAACTCAGACATTCCAGACACTAATGATGAATGACGCTCCATTCCGTTCTCACCTACAGCTGCTAAGCATGTACATACACTAGTAGCTATAGGAGAAAATCATATGTGTGTTTGTTCCAACCCTTCCGCTTGCTGTGTCCGATGTACAGTAAGGGAACAGAAAAGCCTTGTCTGGATGGTACCACCCAGTGGATACTTGATTCCAGTGCATCACAACACTTTACACATTGCATCAATGATTTTGTGGAATACAGTGAGATTGAAAGAAGCATCTCCATCACAACAGCTACACCATCCGATGAACAAGCCATTGGTATCGGAAAAGTAATCCTCTGAATCACTGCTCCTGACAGACATGAACAGCTTATGCAGTTGGATGAAGTCCTACATGTCCCTAACCTGACCGGACGATTGATCTCCATTGGATCCTTACTCCAGAATAATCTGGCCTGGTCACTAACCGGACACTCTAGAAATCTAACTTTCTGGTCTGGACGAACTCCAATCACTTCATTCACACCCCGAACATTCCATGATACAATGTTTATAATAAAAGCATCATGTGTCTCTAGTATCAATGCAACTGTCGCTACTATTGATATGAATATTATGCACAAATGATTCAGACATCCTTCTCTGGAAGTATTGTCCAAGGCATGGAAACATATGAGCAGATTTGTGGAAACAACTCTGCTAAAATTAGATGCTCCATGTACCGGATGTGCACTTGGCAAGATGGCCAATAGATCCTTTTCAGAGACTAAGAAGCGTGCAACATTGCCCTTTGAGTTAATCCACTTGGACTTGAAATCCTTTCCAATGGAATCATACCGGAAGCATCAATATATGATTGTCTTCTATGATGACTTCACATCTTTTGCCTGGACAGTTAACATGTGAAGCAAAAATTCTGCATTACAGGCTACTAAAGACTTCCTGAAGTTTGTAAAGACACAGTACAATGCATCTGTAAAAGGATGGATGTCCGATGCAGGGGGAGAGTACAAGTCCGAAGCTTTTGACAAGCTACTCCAAGATTATGGAATCCACATCTACCAAAGTGCACCTCATACTCTGCAATAGAATGGATGTGTGGAAAGATTAATGAGGACCTTGATGGACAAAGCAGGTCAATGCAACATGAGGCATGCATTCCACCTTCATATTGGGAGTTTGCTACTTCCCATGCAACACATATCTATAACTGGACTCCAAACCAACAACTTAACTGGTGTACTCCATATGAGCTAATATACTGTATGGAGAGCTACCGGACATCAGCCATCTCCGCATTTTTGGCTGCAGTGCCTACATGCACCTTTTCCCAGATGTCCAAAAGGACAAACTATCTGCCAAATCTGGGATGATGACATACCTTGGAGTCGCACCTGGAAATGACCGGAACTCCATATTCATGCGTCCCAGCAACTCCATATTCACCGCCGCACACACTTTGTTCAATGAGACATTTTTTCCTTGTTGTTCTACTACTTGGTGTAAACCACCAAATGTCCCTCATATCCATGACTACTCTGAAATTCCGGACAACCAAATTGCTCCTAAACCGGATACCCTCTCACCAAAGGAAGAACCGGATCATCTAAGAAAGACTAGGGAACATACTGGCAACAAGCAACCACCACCTCCACTGCAGACCCCAATTCTGCAAGCTCCTGATGATTCTGGTGATGATGATATTCCACCACCTATAACTCCTCCGCAATGAGTACCCAACTCTGGATAACCCTCTGGCACTACCACGCCATTCTGAGTGTATCCAACGTCCTCCCACCTGCCCTGGAAACATCTATGGGGACCGTTGACACCCCCTTAGCCAGATTAAGGACATTGAGAACTAAAGTCGCTGGAAGGAAATAGTAGGCCAGTCCCAATGTGAGACATTGCATTCTGGCCCCTCACAACAGATTCCCGGAGCTATGCCAGATTCCCCTGGACCTAAATCCTCTACGAACTCCAAAATGGATGTAGAATGCATAGTCCAGGAAGGGGGAGCAAACCTAATCCATCTCCTCTATTCCCAAGCAATCTGTAATGACAATCCTACGGAAACTCCGAGCCAGGCAAACTGTGAAGCACATTCCACAAACCTGACCTCCACACACCAGGATCAAAAGACTTCATGTGAATGGTCCTACCAGGATATACTGTACTCACACTATCATCAGATGAACAAATCCCCTGGTGCTCTGCCTGTCAAGAAGAATTAGACATTCACCGGCAGTGGAAGGTATTTGATCTAGTGGACTGGCCTAAAAACCAGAAGGTCATTAAGAACCAATGGGTCTTCAACGTGAAGTCCGATGGACAGAAGAAAGCCCACTTGGTGGTGAAAGGCTTCTCTCAGGTTGAAGGAATTGACTTTGACCAAATATTTTCACCTGTCGTCCATTATGAAACAGTCCGGCTGATGCTAGCACTCACCGCACTAGAAGACTAGTATATTTCTGGACTTGATGTCCAAAGTGCCTACCTCTACAGAAAGCTCGATGAGGAGATTTACATGGAACAACTGGAAGACTTTAAAATTCCTGGAAAAGAACATAAGGTGCTGTGGTTAAACCGAGCACTATACGGACTTAAACAAGCTGGTCTTGCCTGGTGGCAAACCCTTAATGAGTCCATGACAGAACTAGGTTTCAAGTGTTTGAAGTCCAACACTGGAATTTTCCTCTACCAGAAGAAGAGAACTACTCTGGTAGTCACGATAGTTTATGTCGATGATGCTCTATTCTGTGGTCTGGACAAATGGACTGTTGATGAGATAAAGTCTGCCTTCATGAAAAAGTGGAAATGCCGGGACCTCAGAGTTCCAAAGGAATTCCTCTGAATGCAAATCCGCCAGGAAGGCCAGAAGATCATGATTGATCAATCTGCATATTTGGAGAAGATCATAGACCGTTGCGGTATGACCAATGTGTGCACAACTCCTACTCCCCTTCCTCAAGGATACTATCCAACTCCAAACTCTGAACCAGTCAATCCAGCACTCCGATCCCACTTTCAGTCAATCATAGGGTCACTTCTATACATCATGCTAGGAACCAGACTGGACATAGCTTTCGCAGTGACAATGCTTTCCTGTCATAGCACAAACCTGTCCCAAGAACACTTGGACAAAGCACAATGTATCCTCCGATCCCTAATTGGAACAAAAAACTATGCGCTTGTATACAGTGTCTCAAAAAACTGTCTGCATGTTTGGTCATTTTTCACTAAACTCGATAATCCGCAATAACCCCTAGTCCTAGCCCTAAACTCTAAGTGTATGAAATGAAGCACATACTCTTGGCTCTCTATCGGTGCAAGGGTCAAGAGATTTGAATAAGGTTTGATGAAATGACAGCCATTTCAAAACAATGACTCATGCAGACAGTTTTTTGACTTTGTAAAAATCTAGATATCTAGTACTTGGTATGAGCTTCTTTGGCCTTGATAACTGCTTCAACCCTTCTGGGAATGCTTTCTATCCATTTCTGACACTGTTCCTCATCAATCTTCCCCCACTGCTCTACTACCCTTTCCCACAATTGATGAACTCCTGTAGGAGCACTCTTATAAGCTGAAAGGCATCTTTTGAGGTGATTCCAAGTGTGTTCAATGGGGTTAAGATCTGGAGACTGTGCAGGCCAGTCCAGAAGCTTGATTTCCTGCTCTTCAAACCACCTTTGGGCTCTCCTAGAGGTATGCTTGAGATCATTATCTTGTTGAAAGATAATATCTTCTTTTGGAATTCCAGATTCCTCCATGCTTTGCAGCAGCCCCTGCTCCAAAATGGCCACATACTGTTCAGCATCCATCCTCCCTTCCACCTCACTCAAAACTCCCACTCCATTCCACCCTATGCAGCCCCAT